>ML179670.1:0-63434 GCA_004369135.1 Dendrothele bispora CBS 962.96
TGTAAGAAAGTGAATAAGAATGTTGGTGATGGTATAAAATTTACAAGGTCTATGTCTTTGTCGAAAGTAGTTTTGTCGGTAGCTACGGTCTTGATTGCGTGAGCATCTGCAAGCCAGAATATGGGCCTGGAGTCAGTAATCAGGACGGAGCTGATGCAGGCACTTTTGTAGCGATTGTACACTATAAAGTAAGTGCACGATAATAGGGAGCAATTATTCAGATGATCGTCTTTATAACAAATGTTTTATGGAGTTGACAAATGGACGTACCGGAGAAGTTGTCGAAATAATGCCCTATCCAACCCGGAAATGGATACATATTTGCTAGCATTTGACCCAGAAACTGGGAGGGGTGGAACAGTAGTAAAGCGTGACCAGGACATGAACTTATGAACAACGTGAGCCAGATTTTTCCATCGAAGTACCATTATTGAGGCCTCGCGTACTTAAGATCATCAAGAGCTCTTTTCAAGGAAATCAGCTTCCTGATAACAAAGGAAATGAGTAGTAAAATGAGAAGCACTACAGTGTACGGCGACAAAAGCATAAGAAAGGGTGAGATAGGGAGACCTTGCAAGTGATTCGTTGTCTTTATAGTCCCTTTTTTGATCAGATTGACGATGGGGTTGAACCTATATGGAATGTACTAGGAAGCTCTGATCATATTAACCCCAATTGGGTCCAATTCATAAAGGTATTTCTTGGAGCGGTATATCTGTGCATTTCAATACCAATGAGTTTGTGTTTCTTTTTCTGTCCTTATCTTGACATCTCCCGTTGAAGATGCGGCTCTAATATAGAAACCGATGATAACAATAGTTAGGTACGGGAATCCTAGAACCATTCAAAATGTTTACACCCACACTAATACTAATATGATTCGCTTTATGCGAAGTGTTATAGAGCATCTGAGCTATTAGTACCGTTATAGTCGGTCGGTATACCAATCACAGAGAATTATTTTATTTTCGGAGTCAGGGATGCCACATGAACGGTGTTAAAAGTAGGCTATCAAGTACATTTATGTCGAGCTCATTGCAATTGCCTAACGCAAACGGAGACAAACCCGAGAATTAACTGCCACGTTCGCCAGGAAAGGTCTCCACTCCAACAAGTAAGCCTTCTGTTCCTCGAATGTTCTCAGGCTGTCTTTCAAATCGGCTGGAATCAGAATCTCGTATTTTCTGATTAGATTTGAGAGGATGCACACGCCCTCAACGATCCCGAACTTTTGCCCAATGCAATTTCGGTGGCCCGTAGAGAAGCCGAGGACTAGCGTCACAGTCATCAATCACCCCAGGTACAAAGAAAAATCAGAGTCCTTACAAGCATCCCGTGGCCAGCGGTAGGTATCACTGTCAATAAAGTGTTCTGGGTTGAATTCATCTGCGTTTGATCCCCAATATACAGCTATCGATCCCTGTTAATATGAAGGATAGAACCTGGCAGAGGAAAATGAATGTTACGATTACGATGGACCCCTTGAACATCAATGATAACTTCACTCCCTGCTTTGAGTGGTATCGTGATTGGCTCAATGTCCAGGCTCAAGCCTGGGCTAGCATCTTTATCGGTAAAACGATAAGTCTTGAGGATAGTATCCTTGAGAACCTTCCGGCCTAATCGAGAGACTATGGGTCGAAGTCGGATCGCCTCGTAGAAGACCGCTGTTGTATATATCTGGATAGGGTATCAAATAAACTACTAGGGAAAAATGAACTTAACACAGGACTAACGAGATTGGAAAAGCACTGTTTGTATTCCTATACGTCCCCACAATTAGATGAGATGTGATCAGTTTAGGTTGACTTACTTTCTCCTCTCCATGTGTGGGGGGGCCTTCGGGCCATAGAGTTAATACTTCTTCAAACACCTTTTGCTGGATCTCAGGATATAGTGCTAATAGTGCACAGGAAAAAGAAACAGCAGTGGCTGTCGTTTCTGGAGTATGAATTGAATATCTGTTGAGTTGAGAAACAATGGATGGGGAAATTACCATAACCTGCAAGGAAAAAAATCTATCAAACGTCAGTAGGCAAGGAACTCAACAGCATTCCAGGAACAAGGAACGTACAAAGATGTTGGACAGTAATTCTCTGTCAGTCAAAGAACGTTTATTGTTTTCACTTCTGTTTCCTTCATCAACATTCTCATTGGCTTGCACTAAATTCCTTAACAATGCCCCACCCTCTGGGGCCTTTTGACCGCTATCCTGCAAAAGGTCCGCACGCATGCGTGAAACTGCTTTCATTGAGATAGCTTCCAGGTCATTATATGCTTTTAGCATCTTCCTGAGATAGGGAGAGATGAAGGGGATGTAAACTTGATTGGTAAGTGAAAACATCCAGTCTGGAATGATTGCCCTGGCTGCACTGTAATGAAGTGTGTCATTCAGCACGGTGTGCAAATTGCTCTGGGGGGTATCGAATTCACCAAAGCCTGCACGTAAAAAGATAAGGAGTGTAAGCTGATGAAACACAACTCAGAGATGAGCTTAGTTGATCAAACAGACTAGATTACTGAGTAATACTGACCTTCATGAACTGAGTAGTATGGATGGGAATTTCATTGCTATCCACTTCAGAAAACCAATCGGCAAGGGCACGGGTAGTTTCTTGCCAAACGACATGATAAACAGCCTGCATGATTCTCTGAATCAATAACACTGTATACGACATTTGACTCAAGAAGTACTGCATAATCACTTCATTAAATGCAGGATTGGCAACAACCCTGTGACGTTTCCAAGCCTGATCTTGAGTTACGACGATGTTCGGCCCGAAGAAATTAAGACCGTTTTCGAACTACGGGTGAGTGTAAAAACGTGAACAAGAATCGTGTCGGTGACGATATACTTACATGGTCTACACCTTTGTCGAAAGCATTTTTGTCCGTGGCTGCGGTCTTGATTGCGTGAGCATCTGCAAGCCAATATATGGGCCTGGAATCAGTTATTAGGACGGAGCTGATGCAGGCACTTTTGTGACGATTATACACTATAAAGCACAACAATAGAGAGCAATTATTCAGATCGTCATGACAAATGTCTTTTATGAAGTCGAGAAATGGACGTACTAGAGAAGTTGTCGAAATAATGCCCTATCCAACCCGGGAATGGATACACATTTGCTAGCATTTGACTCATAGGCTGGAAGGGGTGGAACAGTAGTAAAGCGTGGCCAGGACATGGACTAATAAACGACGTGAGCCAGATTTCTTCATCAGAGTACCATTATTGAGGCCTCACGTACTTAACATCACCAAAAGCTCTTTTCAAGGAAATCAGCTTCTTGATGACAAAAGAAATGAACAGTGAAAGAGGAAGCACTACGGTGTATGGCAACAGCATAAGAAAGGGTGAGATAGGGAGACCTTAGTAACCTGTTGGCTTTATAGTCTTTATAGTCCAGATTGACGATGGGGCTTAACCTATATGGAATCTATATTATGGATTGTACTAGAAAGTTCTGTCATATTACAGGTGTTTTCAGAACCGATAGACAGCTCATCTTTTTCATTTACTTTCTTTTTGAGTGGGACTCGGACCGAATCAAACATAGATTTCGTTATGATGCTTGCTTGTCGGAACAGCGTGCGTGAAACTGTAGAGTACCGTTGAACTGTATAGAGCTTGAATTTGTTCGCTCCAAAAGTAGGCAAAAAACACCAAGGGAGCGGCAAAGAGAGGTCTGTCGCTTTGAAAATAGCTGTAACCGCACCGGGTTCGACTCATGAAAGCATTCTTTTGGAGATCTGTAATGAAGGATTGACAGGACATAAGATAGCAAAATTAGGCAATGCCAGTGATCAGGTGGCGTCACTGGTATACTACCTCAGCAACGCCACCTGAGATAAGATTTGACTGAGACTTGATATGGCTACAGTTACCACGGAAGTACTACGTAAAAACAGAGCAAAAATAAAGCAATTAGCAGTAAAAATGGCTTGGCAGGGGAGAGTCATAGTCCCGTGTCCTGTGATGTTCTCGTTTTGCACGATTTGCCGATAAAGTTTTGCTTTAGAAGCATCCTATGTAGAAGCCCTCTTCCGATACCGGAGAACACTAAACTGAAAACGCAAATGGAAAATTTTCTAGACTGAGTTGTTAGGTTGAAATGCGTTATGGTGGTACCTTACAGTCGACGGAATGATTTATTTAATACAATAACACATGCATTGAGGTACCTTCGAACGTCTAGATACACTTGAAAATGGGAAGTAAATATTTGGATTTGGAGCTGTCTCGTTCTTCTTGCCTTTTGCAACCATCATAGTGTAGATCTCTAACTGTCCCTGCCGTCAAGACCTGTCTACTCTACTATACATGCTCAACCATTTCCGCATGTTCCTCCGCGGCAGGTCCTTGTCCACAGATACAGACCGTCCCACCCTCCCAGACTGCCCCGCATCCATAGCAGAACTCTGCATTGCATCGACAAACCATATGGTGACAACCCTCAGTCTTTTCCACCATCTGCTTACACCCAGGACAAGTCTGCCACTGTTTTTCCTTTGCTAAATCTCGAACTTGGCGTTCTGCGAGCTCTTCAGGTGAGGGCGGACATTCAGTTCCTCTATGATCGTTGATCCGTTTGCATTTCAGACAAATCTCGGTCCTACATGAAGGGCAGGAAGTTGAAAGACCAATAAAGCATCGTTTTAAAGAGGTGAGGGACCCTATGTAGGCCGAACACCTAGCAGTAGGACAGTATAGGCGATCATTAGCTGGTACGGAGAACTCTTGATATCTCTCCATGAGACGGCGAACGAGATCGGAATCCTTTAGTATCAGTGACACTGTGGATGTAGAAGAGGAAGACGAGGAAGCGGACGAGCGTCTGCTTGAAGAACTTGCATCACTGGTGGTAGGTTCACAGCCCAATAGAAATGGTTCGCGACAACATTGAGGCGGAAATGAACTTTCGTCATTGATGGACGTCTTGATGAAATCGCTCAAACAGGATTCACAGTAGTAGTGACCACACGGTGCATGGAAAGTTGACGTTGGTTCCGCGCAAACTACACAGTCCGGCCCTTTCCTACCAATTCAAACGAATGCAGAGAGGAGAAAAAGAAAAAGTGAATTTCGAGCTTGCAGTAAGTAAGCTATGGGAACCCACGATGAAATTATTCCTTCGTAAGTGGACTCCCGTGAAGAAGGTGTGAGCGGAGTGTCCGAATCCGAATCACTCACATAGTCGTCGCTGCTGATGATAGATGAACGTCAGTAACTAAGTATATCTATTTGCGTAATATCCGAACAACTTACGCCACGTGTCTGACATCAGGCCGAGGCTCCCATGATCGTATTCTCGAGAGTGCAGGAGAAGGACGATCGCCATTACTCGATATGTGAGAACTTGTGATGGACGTTACGATGGGACTCAAGGATCTTGGCGAGGTCGCGGAAACATTGGGTCTCGAGGGACTGAAAGATGGCGTGTCTGACACAGGACTGAAGGATCTCGGCGACCTCGCAGGCTCAAGAACGTTGGGTCTCAAGGGACTAGAAGGTTCGTCGTCGGAGTCCGAATCTGAACTCGAATAGATTATGGATGAAGGGGTCCTGAGAGGGGGTATGAAGAGTGAGGGGCCAGGCATAGGCCTGGTAACATCAAGTCGTCGCGGTCGTTGGCCTCCCCTTCCTCCGGCCGGACCAGCCTGACCGCTAGACTGTGAAGCAGGCCTAGAAAGAGGTCTGCAAAGAGGAGATGCAGAGCTAGTTGTAACCCTAACAGGACCCGGCTCGGACGGTTGTTGCCCTCCCCTTCCTCCAGTCGATCCACTGGCAGTTGTTCCACTAGAGTGATTCCCACCAGCGCCTGCGTTTCCACCCCTGTTTCTATCCCTGTTAAGTCCCTGCTCCCTCAAGAATAACTCGAAATCCTCTTCCATCACCCGAAACGCATATTGCTCGTCCGTTTCACCAGTTGTAGAGCCTCCTGCTATACCGGTCAGAGCTTGGTTATATTCCTCTATATCCTGAAGAGCGAGTTGTGTGATGAGAAGAGAAGTAGCCGCGTCTACGTCGTGAAATGCCATTATCGATAAAAACCAGTAGAGGGAGAGATGGGTAGTAAAAGTTCTCCGTGTTTTCGACTGAGCTTAAGAAGGGATTTAGAGGTTGGAAAGTGAAGTGACTCGTGTTAGTGGGCAGGTTGGAGATAATATGGAAGCAATGTGCCGTTTTGAAATCACGCCCAACGTTGAACTTTGAAAGGGCATGTACCCCACGAGTTCCAAGTATAGTATGACCTCCCTAGTAGTATGTATTCAATCGATACATATCCCGAAGACCCTTGATTCGTAACCCGTGGAACAAAGATTAGAACTATATCATTTCTGGAACTTGGGGCAGTGAGGGCATTGTGGGGTGGGCAGTGTCGTAGGGCGTTCTATGTGAAATAGGTATCACGAGAAGATATAGTTATCAAACCTTGTGAGGTGAAGAACCAAGTCAGGGGACTTTTCTTTTCAAATCAGTAGGTATGTGAGTATAGCTTTGATATGTCAAGGCATCACGGAAAACCTAAAAGCAACACAAAGATGTGCTCTTCGTTCCATTTTGACGCTCGAGGTGTGATACGAGTCCTCACGCGCGGGAAGGGTTAGCGCTCAAGGTTGGTGTATGATGCTGCTGCTTGATGCATCGACTAAGACGCTGAATCACTGTCTAAAATCAGCTTTACTCCTATAAGATAAGAGACAGGAATGACACCTCTGTCATTGGTTACCTCAACTACGGGCCAAAACCTCAAAAGATAGGACCAGTTATTGGAAGCTCAACAGTCGATAGTGGAGAGTGGGCGTATTTTACTGGTAGCTCTTCGGAGACTAGTCTCCAGTCTGAAGCAACCTGAAATGGGAAGGACGAGCGGGTGCCGATAACACGCCTTTCATTTGGCGTAATAGACTGCCCCTTTCCACTGACTGGCCGGAGGATGACGGTAAACTGTCATGGTACATGTACAAGCAGTCATTGAATACTTGTTGTATCATGACATGGTCGAGATGAAAGAAAAAGCGAGTCTTATTACATAAATCTTGAGTAAAAATGGTTTTTTCCCTCGAGGTTGGCAGTTCCTGACTTTCAATCAAACATCAGTTTACATTCATTAGACGTCAGTGGGTGTGGGCTGACCATAACGGTTGGACCCAGTTTTGACAGGTTTACAGAAATCTGTCAATGAATTTATTGCGATGGAATAGGCACGCGTAAAAAAGTTCGGAGGAAATCACAAGCCCGAGGAGGACTTCAAGGAGAGATTGACATTAAGAATGATGGCAACAATGCTGCTAGCCAATCCACTTCACACTTGTAGAAATAAATACAAGGAAAGGGAAAGCAGCACCCAGGTATACTAACCCATAAATCCTCTGCATGAAAGTCCGTCACCGATGTGGTCCTGTTTGGATCGGAAGCCATTGGCTTTCCCGGCCCATAACATTCGGCCTATCAATTGCCACGCGTTGCGCGTTGGCCAACTTTTCTTCATCAACTTGATCAAGTCAAGTACAAGGTCGGCGGTAAGGGTTTGTGGTCTGGAGAGCCGATAGCATTTAAGCATTGAAGGAGGGAAAAAAGTTGGGCTCGAAACCGTGTTTTATCATGCGCTCGCGGATGAAGTTGATAGAGGTGATGTATGTAATATCGGATTCCTCGATCGTCCCACTACCGCCCGTGAGCAAGCCAGCAAGTCTGCCCTTACCATCAATGACAGACGAGCCGGAGTCACCTCCACTGGAGAAGGGTCCAGACTTGGAATTGCGAGGCAAGACAGCCACCTCCATCGACTGACCAGACTTACCGTTGAAGCAGAACCTCGTGTAGGAACGGATGGTGTTGAGGCATCCGACAGTGAGGCCAGAGCCATAACCACGTTTCATGACCATGATGACGGGGTTATTATTACGGTCACGGGTCTGCGGGTCAGGTTTCCACATCTCCTCGTCAGGTATGAGGCCAGAGAACTTTTGGAGACGGTCTCCGGGATACTCGAACGATGGTGGGTTGGTGGAGTTGGAATTCATCCAAGAGGTTAAAGTAGGGACGTCGGGATCCATCCCGAGGTCAACAGCGTTTCCAACAAAGTTTGTCGCGTCGATTTTGGACTGGTCGATCTCGATCACGGCCCAATCCTCAGTAAATCCGTGGTCTTCGACAATGTCACCAATGGGGTCAGGAAGGACGCCGACACCAAGGGGGGGAGACAGAAAGAGGTGGCCAATGACACGGTTCGTGCGGTCCTTCCAGTCGCGGACAACGTCTGCGTGGAACCCTTCGAGGTCTGTGATTGCCTTGCGCGCCTTGCTCAACAGGTACTCGGCTTCGTTCCGCTCTGCCTCAGCGTGCTCCTCTTCCATTTGCCTACTACCCTCCAACCGCTCCTGTTGATGCTGGATGTCGACGCGTATCTCACGAATCGCTTTCCCGATAGCTTCGATCTGCTCCTTGACAGCTCCATCGCTGAAGAGCAAGACCTTCTCGTGAGGCTGGGTGTTGCTGTGGCAGTAGTGTTCGTTATTCTCGTCAGGGGAGAAGATGACATGTCGAGCTGTAACGAGAAAGATCTTTCCGGGATGGCGAGGGTCAAAAACAAAGAGCCCCCCAGTTCCGCCGATGTCTGGGGTCTTTTCGGTGGAGATAGGAAGACCGACAGCAGTGGAGAAGGGTTCTATGACCCGGACGGTGGCGAAGGAGCTCGGGACCGGTTTGTACAGCTTGGCGGAGTGGAAAATCTCTGACTCGCGGAGTTCGACGTGGACGTCCTTGATATTCTGCGAGGCAAGGATGCCCTGGCAATGAACTGCGACATTGACGCCAATCTCAGAAGTGAGCGTGCCGGGAAGAACCCCGATCCACACGATAGCGGGAGGGGCAGAGTCGCCAGCGTACCCGATACAAACAGGGTCCAGACTCGAACACTTGACCCCGTTGTTGTCCAGATAGCTAACCATGGTGGGACCGATCTTGTCCTCCCAGATATACCGGAGAGGGTGGTCGAAGCCGAGAGGACTGAGCTCCTTGGGACGAAGATATGCTTCGGCGCCCCTTGGCTCGCGCCAGACGTCGCTGCTTGAGCGTGCGATCAAACGGGGCTTTGAGTATATACCGTAGAAATAATGCTCCGCCTCGATAGGCGAAGGAGGGTACGGAGCAGCTGGAACGTCAGGGACGACGGGGCCCAATAAGCTGGTATGAAGAGAGTCGCTGTCCTTGGTGGCGGCCATGGTAACACGAGCAGAGATAAACGTAGTGGTAGACACTGGGGGAAGAGAACACGAAAAGGCGAAATTCAAATTGAGAGCGGGGCGGGAAAGATGAAACTCACTTGAGACATTTCCTATCTAGGCCACGTACATGGCAAAAACTCAGAATTACAAGGAAATTGGTTATAGCAATCCACTTCGCACAAGTGGAAGAGGAGAATAAAAAGTAGTCAAAACATCATCAAAGGACAGCTAGGCCCGTCAACGAGAATCAGGACAAGTCCGAAAGGCCAACGAGAGATAAATCATAGACGAGCACCTAAAACAGAACTATGCAGCTTGGAAGGAAGATAGGAAAAGAAGCATATTTCGCAATATCACATTTCAGTAAAACTGGCTTTGAGGTTTGAGTACATATGAGTATATGATAAAAGGGCTTTAAAGTGAGTCAATACGAGGTACGAGGTATGAGGTTTTTTAAAAAACGGGATATCGTCAATATAAGTAGATAAAAGAGAAGGTACCGAGGAGGAAAGGTAAGTACTCTTCACGTAATCGGTTGATAAGTTGGTTTGCCATAAATAAGAATTTGGGAAGGAAGGGCTTGCCTAGAGAAAAAAGAGCGGAAAGAGAAAAAGAAAGAGATAATTGCATAGAAAAATGAACAAGCGACAATGGCATAGACGAATACTACTACGGTTTCTCCATAAACTCGGAAAGACGACTGCATAAGGACCGACCGACATGAGTGGGGGGCCAAGAAGAGATAAAGGCAGAACGACAATGAAGGAAACGAGGCACGAGAAGGGTGGAAAAAAGCGCATATACCAGCCAAGCGACAAATAAAAAAAAAGTTCGACAGAAAAACTCTAACACGAAGTTACGCACAAGAAAAAAGAAAAGAAAATGGATACCATATTAATTCTTACTTATCATGAAGCACAGAACAATCTGAACGATCAAATCCCCTTACAGTGATAGCAGCAGCAGCATCGTCAGTTCGAGACAGGACCGGAGTTCAGTTGATGTTAACAAGAGTCCTATACAACGCGTTCGCTTCTTCAAAGCGAGCATTGCGCAGACTGAAATGAGCAATCTCGGTGGATTCGGTGTCCAAAGAGGGATTAACGATAGATAATTTGATGAGCGAGTGGTAAAATCTGCAGAGCTGCAGGAAGACAAGTAAGTATACGGCATTTGTACAACAGGGACAGAAAGGATGAAAGAGGAGCTTGGTGAAAACTCACATTCTGTACCCCAAGAGCAAACCTGTCATCACTAATCAACCCTTCCCTCTCCTGCCTCTCAGCCTGATCCAACCAGTTAACACTCTCATGTATAAACCTCCCCAACACTTCGGAACGAACAAGTTCCCCAACCGTGAACCCGCCAGCAGGATGACCAATCGGCGTCGGATCACGTAAAAGCTTACCCATCAAGTCAAACGTCGACAAGGTCGGCGGTAAGAAGGGCAAGACTTCGAGGAACGGCGAAGGGAGGTTGTTGATTTGATGACCATCCCTAGTCGTTGAAGTATTAGTAGTCAGGAGCGCTACGAAAAGAGGATAGGCGATGGTGGAGTTGTATGACACGAGAGGAGCCAAATCGAGCTTGGTGATCATTTGCGAGGCGACGAGGAGAGGCATGGCCGGGACGATGAACTGAGAAAACGACAGCAAGTGAACGATGAGCGTATTGTCGTTGAGAGGATAATAACTGACAAACAGGAATGCTCACCCGTTGTTCAGAGAGCGTCAAGACACGCTCACGAGCTGCCAAAAGTAGCTTCATTGCTTTTGCGATGGTTTCGTTCCGAACTTCCTCTTCCGGCGTCGGTGTCGCATACCTTTCAGCAGCGGCGGAGGAGGCAGCCGTAGTAGTATTAGGAGTGGTAGCGTTACCGCCAGCATCGGACGTCGTTGAAGACCAATCAGTACCAGAACGACTGTCATCAGTCTCTGGTTCGTTAGAATAATGCGATTGCGCGTCTCTGGAAATAGAAATAAATCCAAGGCAATGAAGTTAAGCGCTAATCGATCAGGAAAGTAAATAGGTCTAGCGCATTAGACGTACATTTCATTATCATTATACAATTCTTCGTCCAGTAATAAATTAGTAGCTCTAAGTTTTGGGGGTAGAGGTGAGCGCGCAAGCGTTGCAGGAGAGTATGGCCCAATCTACGTCGTCGTTCAAATCCATCAAAAAGCTCCTTCAGCATCCAAAAAACAAGACACCAAAAAAACACTTACATCATTCCCATCCCCTTTGAGAATCTTCCACAAGACCCAGATCAACTGTTCATTAGAACATACACCTCCAGTATGCGCAACATTCACGGCCTTCTCCCTTTCCTTCGTAAACGTAGTATATAACACAGATTTGAATGGATTGATAGCGATCGGATGAGGTGCGTAGAGAGAATACAGAATGAAAGAGGCTAAGATCCTTTGAGCAAGCTTTTTATTTATGAATTATCAACGCAAACGAATCGGGAAAAAAGTCACGAAAAGAGAGGCTTGTTAGACAAAAATTGAAAAGCTTATGACAACGAGAGACACGAACGCACCTCACAAGGTCCAACCGGATCTAAGAGAGGCAACAACGCGTCCAAGGCGAGCTGGAAACGCGCCGTAGGTTGAACGAGTTGCATAAACGTTTGTGCGGTGGTCGAACACGGAAGGGAGTAGGCCCTCGAGAGCAGATGTCCAACTGATGCCCTTACCGGGTCAGGACCTCCATTCATTGATGATGGTGTCACTGGAACAGAAGAGGAAGAAGGCGAAGGTGAAGACAAGGAAGATTTAGACATAGTCAACGGTGATAGCACATGCGTCTTCGCCGCAGTGAGGATCGTAGTCATCACGCAAGGAAAGCGGCGAGCACCGTGAGTTGAGAGAGAGAGAGAAATAAAAAGGTCAGTTCCGGCTTGGGATTGGCAAGACTCGGGTTGTGCGGTGGTCGTCGGTAACAACTCATTGACCGCTTACTCAACCCTCTTCAAGTTCCAACACGTGCAAAGCCTCATTTGGGCTTATACTTAGTACTATAACTTGTTTTCGCGACCTTCTTACTTACAGCATCTTCGAACGTTGATTGTAGTCGTGGTCCGAGCCGTATCTGAATACAACACCTTCCTTTTGTTTTACTTCCTAAAACAGAAAGCTCTTCCCGACGAAGAGCTAAACAACGACAACAACGTACATAACCCATTAAACGAGGTTTTTTCCACGAAGCAACACATGTAGGAAGAGAAAGAGAGAGGAAAAGGAAAATAGAAAGGGTAAAGAGGAAAAGAATATATACGAGTTCGTGAGGAGGAACAGAAGAGATATCGATCAACAGTGACATCTGGCATCTGGTTATAGAAGTAAGATCAAGTTATGGACGGTCTCGAATCCGTGACAGAAGGCATGGATGCATGAGTGGTGGCCGGTGATAGGCGAGAATGGTCATCAATAGAGGAGAGGAGAAATACAGAACAGGTATCGTAAAAATGGGAACGGGAGCAGCGAGGGATGATAGGGACAGAATTATGATCACAATTCATGATCAGAGGAGGTAATAACGACGCAAAAAACACACAGGAATGCACACCAGTCCCAATCATCAGCAAGAGTAACGAGTATAAGGATACAAGAGTTGAAGGGGTGGTAAAAAAGGACGTTATAGGTGGATACGTAGAATAAACCCATCATGATGCCTTGGTCTTGAACCTCAACAATGGGGCCAAACCCGACAATGCGCACGCCTTCTTCAAAAACTCGTGCTACAAGAAGAAATACATGTCAGCTCTTCTCCGAAACCCGAAAATAGACACTATCAGCGATAAAAAAAACTCACCTCAAGCAACTCATTTGCCGTCGCCCTACTCCCAACATCCACACACAAACACACCGCCAAGAAGCTCTTGAGCTCCCTACTCAACGTCTCCGGCTTCTTCAACGTAGGCGTACCATTCGTCGCAATCAAATAAAGCGCTTTAAGCGGTTCCTCGTCCAGATAGGGAGGTTCGTTTTCTATCATCTCTATAGCCATGATACCAAGAGACCATATGTCGACCTTGGCTCCGTATTCTTTTTGCTTAACGACTTCGGGGGCCATCCAGTAAGGTGTTCCGACCATCGTAGCACGTTTGGATTTTTGGTCTGTGAGTTTGGCACAGAAACCAAAGTCGGCTATATGGAAACGTTAGGAAAGGTAGAGAGACAGACGAGCAAGACAGCAACACATACTAATCTTCACTCGACCTTGGGCATCCAAAAGAACGTTATCAGATTTGATATCACGGTGAATGATACTCTGACTATGCAGGTGTCCCAGACCCTTACAAGTCTATAGAAAAGTCATCTATCAACACCCAAGGCTCGAAAACTTGTAACGAGGAAAACACTCACCTCCAAGCATATACTTGATATCTGGTCCTCCTCCAACGTATTATTTTCAATAATATCCGTCAAAGCACCTCCCTCCATATACTCCATAACCACCCAAAGTTCCGTGGCCTTCACCAAATAAGATTCCAAAAAGTTAACAATATTCGGGTGCTGGGATTCCTTCATTACTAAAATTTCGTTAACGATGAGTTCCTTCCTAGGTTGATGAGACAAGTCCATCTCCTTAATGGCGACTTTCTTCCCTGTAGCGAGGGTCTTGGCAACATATACGTGACCAGAGGCTCTACAAAAGCGAGCAATAAACTCAGTAACGAAAGAAAAAAAAGAAAAACACGAGAAACACTCACCCTTGCCCGACCTTCTTAATCTTACTATACAAAGTCTTAGGATCATCATCCGACACCACCTGCCTCAGCTTCTCCATAATCTGCACCTCCGTCATCGTACTGATCCTCTTCTCCTTCTCCTTCGGCTTCTCCAACGCAGCAGCAGCAGCCGCGACACTTCCATTCGCCTGTGCAGGTTTCGGCTTCTCCTGATCTTGTATCTGAATCTTCTTCGCCGGCTGTAAAGGTTTCACAGGAGGAGGTCCAGCGATAGCACCAGCTGCCCCAGGTGCAGGTTGCGTCGCACCAAATTGCGTAGCCGGGGAAGATTTCGATGGAGCCATGGGAGGTCGAGCACCAGCAGGTGGTTCCGGTGTACGTTCCCTTTCAATCCGACCTGGTTCCCTTCCTTCTCGCTCTCTATCCCTCTGCTCACGGTCTCTATCTCGTTGTTCCCTCGCTTCCCTCTCCCTCTCCCGATCTTTGTTCAAAGGTGGTAACGGCAACGAGTCCTTTCTCTCTGGTAAAGCACCGCCTCCAGTACTACCAGCAGCTGGAGGTCCTTGGGGTTTGGTTCTTGCCCTCAGATCCGCGGATGAAGGTGTATGGTCCGCTGCCAGCTTAGACGTTGACGAAGCTGGTGAGGGTGCTGGCCTGACACCGGTCCCAGTCAATATCGGTCTTGGAGGTGCAGGTCGAGAGGCTTGTAAGGACCCAGTTCCCAATGCAGGTCGAGGAGATACACCAGGCCCAATAGTCTGTGAACCGTTGACGTCACGAGTAGAGGCAGACGGGAAGGTGTTGTCTCCGTTGATACCTGAAGGAGCAGTGTCCTGTCGCTTAATTGCAGGACGGTCACCACCTTGCGTCGAAAGCGGGCTGATTTTAACGCCACCAAGACCAGTGCCAGCATTGAACCGAGCAGGAGCGCTTGTATCGGGATAGGTAAGGGTAGACGAGCTGGCGGTGGAAAGAAGAGTACCGGTAGACGACATGTTGGATGTTGAACGACTCATGGAGCTCATCGTGCTCGAAGACGACGCCATGGCGCCCATTTCTTCCATCTCTCGCTTTTGGTGGTCAGTATAGAATTCTAGGACGTCTAACACAGCTTGAGGGTCTTTTGCGTAATCTTCACGAGTGATGGCAGATTTGGTCAAGAGTTTGCTCCATTGCTCTGGCATACCCTGTAAAAGAGTATGAAGAAGTGGAAACGCGCACGAAATTGTGTGTACTCACCATGAAAACAACGTGTACTTTGGAAAGTTGCTGACCGCCATGAGCGGACTGCGTGAGTAGATGTCATCCTGCCAGTTATAGAGCTCCTCGTCACTCTTCAACGACAAGTAGTATCGCTTTTCCTTAGTCTCCAATAAAAGACAATAAGGTTTCAGGTCCGTGCGCTCGATGTTTGTAATGTCCTTTAACATGATAACGCTTTGTTGAGGAGCACCCTGAATGAAAATAGCACGATGAGTAAGTCGAGATAGGCTAAAGGTCACGAGCCGAGCAACACACCTCAGACCTGTGTATAGACAGTGTCTGTTCCTTCAGAATCAACCATTTGGGCTTCCAGATCCAGCTGGCAAACGTGCCAACCCATTTGGCTTTCCAGATCCAGCAGGCAAACGTGCCATCTTCTTTCACGTTCACCAAGCCAGAGCGAACGACCTGAGAGCCGGAGGGATCAAAGTTGCGAGTTGGAGAGGCGCCTATGCCCGTGTAGGACGAGGCGTAGGACGATGAGGAAGGAGTGGAAGGAGAAAAGGTAATGGCAGCGTTGTAGCCATTGTTTGAAAGGGCCGAGTTGCTGGTATACATCGTAGGACTGTCGGTATCCCGACGTAGAGGAATTTGAGGTGCTGGACGTGAAGGCGTGAGTGACGAAGGAGTGATTTGGTGATAAGCCATTCGCCAAAGGGCACCCTCTATACAGCGGCAGCTGACCTCAAGCTCGGTTAGCTGTGATTGGCGACTAAGGGGGTGGTTTCAGCTCCCTCGTCGTTTGTGATGATGTCAACGACACCGGGAGCAATAAGCTAGATGCCTTGTTCGCTGTCGACGATGATGAGGACGACGAGCTATTGTCTGAGACGGCTTGCTTGGAATCGATCACACACCCCACTGAGCAAAAGATTGTCCTTGTTTGGCTTCGCCGGCCCATATTGCCGGATCTATCCGGCTAGGAGCATCGCCACGGCAACAACTGTTTCCCTTGTACGCCTCGGTGACTCTTTTCAGACAACCTTTATAGTCTGAGCAATGCACCTTACTCTACTCGGACACTTTCGATACAAAAATGTCAGTCTGAAGCGACAATTTTCCTTTCAAAATGCTCAATAACGGCGTACTATTCAAGTTGAACCGTCTTCAGGTCTCCATGTA
This sequence comes from Dendrothele bispora CBS 962.96, assembly GCA_004369135.1. Classification (NCBI taxonomy): domain Eukaryota; kingdom Fungi; phylum Basidiomycota; class Agaricomycetes; order Agaricales; genus Dendrothele; species Dendrothele bispora. The sequence goes on from ML179670.1 coordinate 16,316, forward strand.
ACGCCATTTTTTAAAGGAAAACCCTGGCTCCCGGTCGTTATCCGACCAACTTTTCGAGCGTCTAGTCGACACACATCTCATCTCATCATGGTTTGCTTGCCTACCAGTGCACATCTATTGGGTACCAACACACTTCATACTGAAAAGACTGGCACTGCAACTTGATTTCTCGGTGCTGAAACACTTAGTCTCTCATTAATACTTGTCTCATTCCATCAGGAAAGGATAGCAATAAGAAGGCTCGAAAAATCCGATTCAAAGGTCAATAGAAAAGCCCATCAGATCTAGAGGTATCAAAAGATTGTCCTATCACGAAATGATGAACACACAGCTATCATTCAAAAATCCATACAAAAAATACCGAAGTGATTTCATTGGTCCTCTATTGTACAGACTCTCCTGTGAGCGCTCGTAGCTCGAAAGAAAGAGCGCAATGTTCCGCAACGCACAGGTGGTCATTCGAGATTCTAAGTAAATACTATTGTCATTTTCGACTCCACCTCACAATATATTAACGGAATATCCTTCTCGATGCCCATTGCCCTCAGTAATTGATTATTCGTGGGTCACGAGCGGCCGCTTGAGAAATATTACTCGTCGAAAGTAATTTTCAGTGTCCAGCAGCTTTACGGTGCAAAGGCTCCTCTTGAACACCTTTTTTTATCGTCATGATGATGCAGCTCTCAGATATTATCGATAACTTCCACTTGCCTATGCAAATTCTCAAAAGCTCTAGGTAAATATATAAAAACAGTATTAGTAAGCCTTAAGTCTTGCTGGCATAGCGTGCAGACTCACCAATAAGCATCCTTCAAATCTAAATACTCCTTCGCAACTTCAAGACGTAACTCCAGCATAGCTTCAGCCACAAACAAATATTGATAAGTAACATCAAACATCCCGCAAGTAACAAGTTCTTTACTGGAAAGACTAGCATTACTAGTCTTATGACTCCTCGATTTTTTTATTCAACACTGAGATCCAATATCATATCTATCACTCCATCAAGAAAGAAGAAAAAACCAGTGCGAAAGCGCTCATCAAAGAAGCATCTTTATTCCTTACAGCTATTGCGAAATGATAGACTCAACAGCTGTTTCAGAATAAGATATTGTTCCTTTATTGGACAAATTTTCCTGTGGAGTCGTGGGTTGAAGAACGTTGCTCAATGCACTCAATGCGACCTCGAACGGCATTTCAAGTTCTTGCTGACATTTCTCGGTTCTTTCAGGAAATTTTGTAGTACACACCACCGCAACGTAAACTTTCTTTCCACGATCAACTTCTTTTGTCTTGTGACAGGATAGGATCACCCAGCTCGTTCTGATCGATTGAGTTCTAATCGATTGATCTTTCGTTCTCGGAATTTCGTGCCCTTTGTCTAGTACGACCGTCAAGACCGCTACCTTGCTTACTCTTGCCCCATTCTCATCTCGACACAACCCGCTCAGCTAAGCTCACCTATGGCTAAATTCTTTGGACAGGCTCATGATCTTGATTTCAGCGAGTCGTCTGTGTCGAACGTAAACCGCGACCAGCATCTCCAGATCAATGATGACCGATCGACAACTACAGAGTACCGGTCACACAACGTCTCGTCACACCGCACCCATTCTCAGAACGCCCATTTCCATAATGGCCATTCGAGCACTACCAATGTCCATTACCATGGTTCGACATGTCGTTTACACGACACCAGTAGTTCACATCAGATCGCGGATGACAAAATGTTCACTCCTTACATACGGGCCCTGCTAAAATTCCTAGAAACGGGAAAGAAAGACTTCAGCGCTCCTGAACTCTATGCTCGAATGCTTTATCCCAGTGGCTATGGCTATCCCCTCTGGATTCCTGAACCCAATGAGTCTACCCCTTTGAGATACCGTTCAGAAGGAATTCAAGTAGGAGACGTTGGGTTCATTACCTCCTACGGAAATTTTGAATTCTTATTCAACACCACCTGGCCAAAAGATCATCCGGTTCACCAAGAATGGCGAAAATTACCGGATGATTTCCACCCAATAAAACTAGATCCTACCTACTACTCTCGTCATGCCAACGGCATTTCCCGAAACCAATGGATCTGTAGCAAAGACACTAAGGTGTATGGGAAGGAAGAATATTCTATTGCTCGTAATAGGTCTGTCATTCTTTCTCTGTTTGGACTGTACCTGATGTCTTTGAATATCCTAGTAATAAGGAACATCCACATGTGGGATTTTATCTCTCCTCCAAACTTGGAGAAGCCGCAGCTCTTTTCTTACCAAGAGGTGCTTCCAAGACAGATTATGTGGCAGCCGACTTACTGTGCAACTGGGCTAAAGAACACGCCAAAGAATGGTATCATCATATCCAAAATGAGCACTACACCGATGCATGGAATGGTTCATTATATCTTATCACTGGATTTTTAAAAACCGACTGTTATGATGTTTCAGTCTCGTCAGGGCTTTCTAATAAGACAATAGCACATTCTCCTTCTGAACACCGTTATTCCGAATGCCATGCCAGTGGCTCACAGCAGAATTGTGCTGTATTTATCCGCGGTTGGAAGATCATGTTGAAGTCAAGTAGGAGTGTCAATGACCCTTTGACAAAAATCCGAAACCAAGTAACGATGAACCTAGCTGAAGAGCAAAGGAATTTGTCCAGTACCACTGAGGTGGAAGTTGTCAACATCCCTGGTGAAAAAAATTTCAGCAATGTCTCAAACACAAGAAGGCCAAGGCTGGACTCTCCTTATCTTGAATTTGAGATGAAGACTGGAGCAGGACTGGTGGGGGACTTATAGGAGGACTGATGGGGGACCGGTGAGGAGACTGATGGGGGCATTTATAGGAGGACTGGTAGGGGGACTAATGGGGAGACTAATGGGGGGACTAGTGGGGGACTAATGGGGGAGCAGTAGGGGGAGTACTGGGGGGAATAGTGGAGGAATTAATAGGGGGACTGGTGGGAGGACTGGTAGGAGGACTGGTGGGAGGACAAATAGGAGGACTAGTTGGAGGAGCAATAGAGAGACTAATGAAAGGAGGAGTGGAGGGAGGAAATGGTGGGGGAAATAGTAGGACAAATGGTAAGGGAAATGGGACAGATGATGGGACAAATGATTTGGGAAATAGTGGGACAGATAGTGGGACAGACAATGGAGGAGGTGGTGATAAAAATAATGGAGCAGACAATGGGGCAGATGATGGGGCAGATGAACAAGGAGATAGGGTAGATGATGGGGGGCATGGCGAGGAAGTGACTAGAGCAGTATCTGAATCTCATCATAAAACTGCTGGAATAGGGAACTCTCGGACTGGACAGTCAATGGGCCAGCCTCTGCAAAGTAATAATGACCAGGTTGAATCACCAGAGTGGAAGCAGAAGAAGTGGAAGCAGGAGGAGAAGGAGCAAAAGTGGAGGCAGAAACAGGAACGGGAGCAGAAGTGGAGGCAGGAGAAGAAATGGAGGCAGGAGCAGGCAGAATTAACAGGAGGTGAAAAAAGTAAGTGTCAATCTCTGAAAACAAAGTAGCATCAACAGGACACAATGTGATGGGTCTCTTTCCAGAATTTGTCAATAGTTTGGAAATAGATCAATCAGTTACACATGATAAGGCAGAGAAAAAGTGGAAGCAGGAACAGGAGCAGAAAAGCAGGCAGGAACAGGAGCAGATATGGATGTGGCAAGATAAGAAGCAAAAACAGAAGCAGGGGAATATAGGGGAACTAGCAGGAGGTAGAGAAAGTAAGTATTAATCTCTGAAAACAAGCAACACTGATAGGACATAATGCGATGGGTCTCTTTCTAGATTTTGTCAATAGTTTGGAAATGAATCAAATGGTTAAATATGACAAGATGGACCAGGAGAAGGAAAAGTGGAGGCAGGGACAGGAACAAAAACAGGAACAAGAGCAAGAGCAGAAGTGCAGGTGGCAAGAAAATAAGCAGAAGCATGAGCAGACTCAGCAGAGAAATATAGGGGAACCAACAGGAGGTAATAAAAGTAAGTTTGAAAACAAAGTAGCACTGACAGGATATAATGTGATGGGTCTCCTTCTAGAGTTGATTAATAGTTTGGACATGGATCAGATGGTTGAATACGATAAGACAGACTACAAGTTGAAGGTATCTGTATTCATATGTTATATATGCACTCATTGACTGATCTCACTCATTAGCTTCACCATCCATCTGATATTTTGAACATATATCTTCTTGAGATTGTGAGTAATCTGGCTTGTAAGGGAAAATACTTATTCCCATTTATATTTTTCTAGTTTCCAGAAAGTGAAATTGCCATGACACATGATGATGTCTGGTGTTCTGTCATGCAAGAGGTACTCCAGTTCACATTGACCTCCAAGAGCTAGATATACACTAATGTACTTTCAGGATGACTTGCAAATGCCTGAGAATGTGGAGCTCATAAGACGAGTCATGAAAAGTCATAGGATAGAACATTCCCTGGATAGTAGGTATTATTTCACAGGTGACTTCAAAAGTAGTTTTTGAAAAATTATAGAAACCTGTGTCTTCTTTGTCCCTAGATCAGACAGAAAGAGTGTATCAGGGATACTTCTCTGAGTGCAGAAGCCAGATCAAGTGAGTTAGTTTACTAGCAGATTCTAACTCTGAACTACCAAATCTTGCCAAATCTTGTTTGTACTGAACTTTGGGTCTTTTTTTTTTACAAAATCCTGTATAGTTCGTTATAAATCAATGATTTAAATGAGCATACTTACTTACCTATCTACCTACCTACCTATCTGGAGCAGATAACTAGTACTGGATGATATACATTGTGGTATGAACTTAGCCATGTGACTGAAAGAGTTTGAGATGGTAACATTGCACATTTGACTTCTTCCCTTTCGTCCTCCTCAATGCCTTCTGTGTCTAATATGTGCTGTAGTCTACAGACAAGAAACCAGAGTGAAAGAGCCAAGCTGAACATAGCAAATACAAGTTGAATCAGTATTAATTTCCAGGACAGGTTCTAGTTGTTAATTTCTGCACTGTAACACATAACGGACCAAGTTGTTAGTAACTTTTGACCATCTAAAGGTGTAACTCATCAGTCTGCGGCTGTCACCTACATATACACACACGAAGAGTGTCAAGTGTATATCGTCAGTCTGGATACTCGAGACTAGCTGTCACCATACAATCCGGTACAGTATTTGGGAAAAGAGGTAGACTTGAGCTGGACCACGCCAGGCTATAGAGCAGCTCGTTAGAGAGAGGCCTTCGAGTCACGCAGTTCGCTCATGATCAGAAGAAGGATTTCGGGAGGGATGCACCAGCCCTGATGCGCTTGATGGGTGGCTATGCGGGACGAATGACGAATAGGTGTACTTGATCCTGTTCGAGGGCTTTCGCTTTTTTTTTCGGGGTTGTTGTTTCTGATGCCACTCCATCACGTAGGGGTAAATTCAAGAGAAAAGAAAGCGAAAACTCAATCCGCACGCTGTGTAACTGTTCGGGGACGTACTTACCGTTTCAGACCCGTTAGTAATAGTTGGTGATCATGACCGGTGAAGATTCACAATCATATGACCCATCTGCTAGCATACCAAAGTTCTTGCATAGTCTTATTGACAACCGCATTTTGTGCAAGAGGTTTTGCATCACTACAATTCATTTGATTTTACAGCAAACTTAGAGACAAATTACGCAAGCCGTCCAATTTCATGCCAAGCAAAACCTAAAGCATCCAGATACAACGTCTGCATTCCAAACATTCCTTGTTCATTTTTGGACCATATACCGGTTAATAGACTCCTCCTCCTCCTCCTTCGTTCAATCATCCCACTTCCAAAAAGCAGAGTCATATTGATCATCATCCAAGGATAGGTCCTAAATTGGAAAAGTAAATCAGTTAAATGGCTCGTCTACACAATCTCGTTCAATTGAGCGTCTTACCTCTTTCACAACCTCAACGTTCAACACACCCCTCTCCTTCAACCTCGTCAGGGTCTCCTCAAACAGTCCCACTATCTGCGTAGATGTTTGATCAACTGATTCTTCCGCATTCCTTTTCGGCAGCTCCTTAGCTATATCATCGTTGCGTCTCGCCGTGGTGCAGAAAAAGCAGGTAGGGTTTCCACAAACCTCAATATCATTTAGAATGGGTTTGCATAAGTCGGATTCAAAGAATAGAACTACGGTGATGGTGAGGCTTTGGAGGACAGGGAACCGATCTGCATCTCCCAACAGGCTATCCACCACTTTCCAGTGTGCAGTCGGATCCTCCTCGGGTGGAGCAAAAAAGACTCGACTCAACTCGGGAAAGTCCTCAACGTGGGTATGGGTCTTGAATCGCATGCGAGTTAAAAATGATGAGGGGACACTAGCCAATAAAGCCAGATAAAGGGACGGGTCGAGTCTGTCGATCTCTTCGATTATAATAGAGAAGGATTCGAGATTGACTAGGCATTGGAGAGGAGAGGTCATTGGGCTAATCGTGTAATGTTCTATAGAATATTTGAGTCAGTTAACCACAATAAGAGGCGCCAACAATGCTGTTTGCGTACCTAGGTACCGATCATGGGAAGAATGACGCCCTCCAGAAACCCCCAACGTCAGGCCCTTCAAGCTGTTTCCCACCCTTCCAAAAAGTCTGTCCAAAAACGTGTAGTCTAACGTGGTTATGTTAACCTGATCTTCCACTTCCATCCATGTGAGATTCAAGTCTTCTAGCGCTCCTAAATCAAAATGCCTCGGATCGAGAAGAAACTTCAGCAAGCCGAGGTGGTGCTCGATTCTGTCCAACGTCAGCCGAGTCAGTCGAAAGGGAGGCATGTCGACAATCGATTCCGCTAAGACTGCGCTCGAAGTAGTTGTCGTATCTGCCAATGACTCCAAGCGATCAGCTTCGTACTTCGCCGCGGAAGGCTCAATTTCTCCGCCAAAAAGATGGAGCGAGGTGAGATCACGCATGCCCTGGATGAGCTCGGCCAAAACGTCTACCCGCATCTCGTCGTATTGTTCGACCTTGAGCGTTTGTATTCGTCTCATGCATTTCAGGAATTCGACGTTACTCCTGTCCAACGGATACATGGATACACCCAGTTCACGAACACTAGAGCCTAGAATGGACGCGATTTTGGTAGCGTCCCTGGACTGAAGGTAAGACGCCCTCGAAATCAGCGGTCTATTTTTTATAGATGCGTAGGCTTCATCGAACTCTTCGACGACGAGCCGGTTCACGTGTGACGCAATATGCGGAGACTTTTGGATGATCTTGATTATACGACTACAATCCAGGGAATGTCGGATATGTATCTGGGAGAATAGGTAGACTTGAGCTGGACCACGCCAGGCACGACATACGAGAGCGGCCTTTTGGAGAGAGGACTTCGAGTCACGGAGTTCGTTCATGATTAAGAAAAGAATTTCAGGAGGGATACGCCAGCCTTGACGGGCAGCTACACGGGAGGAACGGCGAATGGACGCGGTGTTAGTCGAGGTTTTCGCTTTTTTTCGGCGTTGTTTCTGATGCGACTCCATCGTATAGAGATAACTTCAAGAGAGAGGGGGGGTGGAAGTTTGGTTTGTACGCTGTACAGCTGTTGAAAGACACGTACTTACCGTTTCAGACGCGTTAGTTGGCGTAGTTGGTGGTAAAGAAAGACAATCAACCTGGATGACAACAGACCTAAGCTAAACGAAAGAATTCCCACGATTTGACCTCGCCACATACTTACGCAAACATCCCTCCGAGTCTCTTGACGCTTTCAGTGGAACTCACACAAAACAAGCAGAAATATTGCTAGAAACAGTTTCGTCTTTAGTCTCATAGCATAGCATATACAAACCATTCTGTAACTACATGAAAATATCTAGAGATTCCCCCCCCAAGGTACCTAGTCTCGAGCACCTTAACGTCAATTAACACTCATCGTGTGATATATATTCAAGTCTGACTTGGAGCAACGAAAAGGTTGTAATCCACGAAGCAGGTAAAATACCCAAACTTCATTTTGCCAAAGTGAAAGGACCGCATTTTGTGCAAAAGGTTTTCACTTTCGTATCACTACAATTCATAGTGAAGGTCAGCGAAGGTTGGAGACAAGAACCCAAGATGTCCAACTCCATGCCGAGCAAAACCAAAAGCATTAAGATAAAACCCTCTTCCAAGCAATCCTTCGTTTAATCCCACTTCCAAAATCCAGACTTATCCCAGTCAATTTGACCGGCCTAGAAAGTAAATCGTTAAACGGGTCCATCTACAATCTCATCGACTTACCTGTTTCTCGACCTTAACGTGCAACAGACCTCGCTCCTTCAACCTCGCCAGAGCCTTCTCAAGCAATCCCGCCACCTGTCTAGATGTTCGATTGACCGATTCATCTGTATCCATATCCTCCATCTCCCTTGCTTCATTATTGTCCATTACCGTGGCTGCAAACGTAAGGTAAAGGTCTCTTCCGCCATCGAGATCCAAAAATGTTATAATGACAGTGATGGTGAGGCTTTGGAAGACGGGAAATCGGTTTTTGTCTCCCAAAAGGCTATCTATCGCTTTCCAGTGTTGAGCCGAGTTTTCCTCAAAAAGGACTCGCCCCAACTTGAATAAGCCTTCAATGTCGATGTAGGTCTGCAATCGTACGTGTGTTAGAGATAATGAGGGGACACTGGTCAATAACGCTAGATAAGGTGACGGATCAATCTCTCTAATTGCGATAGAGAAGGATTCGAGAGTGACTAGGCACTGAAGAGGTGAAGTCATCGGGCACATCTGTTCTACAAAATAGTTTGAGTCAGTTCAACGTAATACTAGGCATGAATGTTGATTGCATACCTATATATCGCTCAGGGAGAGAATCAGACAATATGGAATGAGAATCGGCCAAGTCCAACGACAAACCCTTCAAGCTGGGTCCTACCCTTCTGAACAGTCTGTCTAACAACGTGTAGTTTAACGTGGTTATGTAATGCTGATCTTCCACATCCATCCATGTGAGACCCAAGCGTTCCAGCGCTCCTAAATCAAAGTAACTTGGATCAAGAAGAAACTCGAGCAAGTCGAACCGGTGCTCAATTTTGAATAGTGTCAGTCGGGTTAGCCGCAAGGGAGGCGTATCGACGGTCCGTTCGGTTGAGACTGCATCTGGAGTAGTTGTAGCTATCAATGATTCCAAACGATCGTACTCCTCCTGGTAGGGGGCAGTGCTTGGATCAAAAAGATGGAGAGTGTTGATATCACACATGCATTGGATGAGTTCTGCCAAGTCCAATCACATATCTGTCACGTACGGTACAATCCTGCGCCGCTAGCGTCTGCACTCGTCTCATATGTTTCAAAAAGCCCACGTTCTCTTCCGATGGATACACGAACACACCCAATTCACGAACGCTTGAGCCTAGCATGGACGCAATCTCCATTGCCTCCTTGGACTGAAGATAAGACTGCCTAGGATTCAGCCAATAGTTTCTTTGAGCTTTCCGACAACGAGCCGGTTCACGTGTGATGTGAGATGCAGAGACTTTTGGAAGATTTTGAATATACGCTTGCAGTCCCGAAGTTGTCGTATATGAATTTGGGAGAACAGGTAGGCTTGGGCTGGTCCACGCCATGCACGGCATACTAGGGAGGCTTCTTTAAGGGATGCCTTCAAGTGACGAAGTTCGTCCATGATTAGGAGAAGGATTTCGGGAGGAATACGCCAGCCCTGACGGGCAGCTACGCGAGGCGAACGGCGAACGGGCGCGGTGCTATTGGAGGTTTTTGTTTGTTCTTTCCGATACGATTCCATTGCTAGAGATAACTTCAAGAGAGAGAGAGGAGTAGAAAATCGGTCTGCACCGTGACGCTCGCCGTTGGAAGACGTGAAGAAAGAAATAGTTCCCACGAGTTACACAAAGGAACAACGAAAGCATAGATTTTGCATCTACATCTATTGAATGGGTCCCGTTATAGGTAGGGCATACATAAATGATTACTTATATGGGGAATATACGTGAATAGGAAGAGCTAAGTATGTAGTAGGTTCTATAAACAAGAAAAAGAACATTACGATCATAAAGAGCGGTTAGTCATTACTGTCTATCTCGAATCGAATGAAAAAACCAATAAGAGGCGAAGATCTCGAGAATGTCCAAAAAAAACCCTTGAAAACATGATATGCAATGTAAATCCAGTGTACTTAACTGAACATTCCTCCCTTTGGAACCTTTAGGAACCCTAGCCAACCAATAGAGGAACAACCCGCCAAAAGATGTTGAACACGACATGGGCCCATAGTAGACCAAAGTTTCTCCATTGGTGATCATATGACGCGCTGACCTGGGCCAAGAGCGAGTCGGTATCGGTCAGTGAACAGAACTGACATGCGGACGTTGCTTTGGGATTCGAAACAGAGCCAGTCTGAAGGACTTGGATGTAAGGTCAAGGTATTGGAAACAAGTCTGACCAACCAGTCTCGGGGGTATCAATAGCGACAATGATCATGTGCATAAACGTCGACGTGAACATCAAGAACCACAACAAGTAAAGGAGCATCAATCCTCCACGTTCCATGACAGTACAGGTGGGCTCCGCGTTCCTAAACAACCCAATAGGGTAATAGAAACAGAAGAAAATCACTGCAACCATGGCCGCGTTCCAAGGAAGAATGCTTTCGACGGACGTTCACGAACCTCGTACAAGGAACTTTGAGTCACAAAGTGAGGCATAATTTGGTTAACGAGATTGCCGAAAATGTTGAGGAGCATGAAAATAGAGAACTTTTGGTTTGTCAAGCCTTGACGAGTGTTGTCCGCTTTATAGAAAGAGAAACCAATGAAGAGGGACTACAGGATCCCATTTAGCACCCAACCAGCATTCCAAAAATACCAAAAGAAAAACGTACCGTCAAACTCGAAAGCGCAATCTTAGCGTAGATATAACTAGGCGTCTTCCAATACTGTTGGCAAACACGGTAGAAGCAAAGTCTGAACTGCGTCCAGAACCGTGCCGCAAACTCTGAATATTCCGGACTCTTCTTCCTCATCTGAGGATCAACAGCCGGTCTCGTCTTCACCAATTCCCTCTTCCTAGCCAGTTCATTCTTGACTTCTTGGTACTCAGTACTCTCTCTCCACGTCTCAGCGTAATCTCTTGCGAGAGTATCCAACAGAGTAGTCTTTCCGGCTCCAGAGGCACCCTAAAGAAAGCGTGCACGTTAGACAACATAAACGACGCAACACGAGATAAGAAAAAAAATCACTCACCATAAGCGCAGTCAATGTACCAGGCTCAACCCACCCATCAACATGATCCAACAACTTCCTAGGTTCTCCCTTGATCTTGATATCGTAACACAAATCCTCCCAGTGGAAAATACTAGTTTGCTTCCCCAAATTACCCATAGCTTCCTTATCCACGCCATCCGCATCCTTCCCAGAGTCTCTCGAGAAAGAAGGATCCCTTTCACCTTTAGCTGCCATCTCGACGTCGTCCCTACGTTTAGGAGGAGCACGGTCATGTTCTCGTCCGGAAACGAGCATTTTTGGACGATCCGAGGATGAAGGTGTATGGTCCGCTTCCAGTGTATACGTTGACGAAGCCGGTGAGGGTGCTGGCCTGCCACCAATTTCATTTAATACCAGTCTTGGAGGTGCAGGTCGAGGGGCTTGTAAGGACCCAATTCCCAATGCAGGTCGAGAAGATGCACCAGGACCAATAGTCTGAACTGTTGACGTCACGAGCAGAGGCAGATAAGGGGGTGCTGTCTCCGTTGATACCTGAAGGAGCAGTATTCTGTCACTTTATTGCAGGACGGTCACCACCTGACGCCGAAAGCGAGCTGATTTTACTAGTACTATGTTATCTGAAGATCGCTCTACGTCCCTAATCACGATACATTTGAGCTGCGGTGGAAAGAAGAGTACCGGTAGACAACATGTTGGATGTTGAACGGCTCATAAAGCTCATCGTACTCGAAGACGTCGCTATGCCACCCATTTCTTCCATCTCCCGCTTTTGGTGGTCAGTATAGAATTCTAGGACGTCTAACACAGCTTGAGGGTCTTTTGCATAATCTTCACGAGTGATGGCAGATTTGGTCAAGAGTTTGCTCCATTGCTCTGGCATACCCTGTAAAAGAGTATGAAGAAGTGGAAACGCGCACGAAATTGTGTGTACTCACCGTGAAAGCCCCCGACACAGGATCAAAACCGACGTGTACTTTATGCACAAAATTGGTAGGGTTGCTAACTCCCATGAGCGGACTCCGTGAGTAGATGTCATCCTGCCAGCTATAGACCTCCTCGTCAGTCTTCAACGAGAAGTAGTATCGCTTTTCCTTAGTCTCCAATAAAAGACAATAAGGTTTCAGGTCCGTGCGCTCGATGTTTGTAATGTCCTTTAACATGATAACGCTTTGTTGAGGAGCACCCTGGATGAAAATAGCACGATCAGATAGGCTAGAGGTCGCGAGCCGAGCAACACACCTCAGACTTGTGTAGAGACAGCGTCTGTTCCTTCAAAATCAACCATTTGGCCTTCCAGATCCAGCTGGCAAACGTGCCATCTTCTTTCACGTTCACCAAGCCAGAGCGAACAACCTGGGAGCCGGAGGGATCAAAGTTGCGAGTTGGAGAGGCGCCTATGCCCGTGTAGGACGAGGCGTAGGACGATGAGGAAGGAGTGGAAGGAGAAAAGGTAATGGCAGCGTTGTAGCCATTGTTTGAAAGGGCCGAGTTGCTGGTATACATCGTAGGACTGTCGGTATCCCGACGTAGAGGAACGTGAGGTGCTGGACGTGAAGGCGTGAGTGACGAAGGAGTGATTTGGTGACCATGATAAGCCTTCCCTCTAAGTATGTGACAGCTGACCTCCAACTCGGTTAGCCATGATTCGCGACTAAGGGGGTGGTTTCAGCTCCCTCGTCGTTTGTAATGACGTCAACGACACCGGGAACAATAAGCTAGGTGCCTTGTTTGCTGTCGACGATGGTTAGGCTTGGTGAGGACGACGAGCTATTGTCTGAGACACACATACTTAGGTTCGGAGCAAGCCTCTGATTGGTCAGAAATGAATGCAACTCGTTGTTGGTTGACGTCGCTTTTGCGAAGGATTTGCCGATTCCGGCAAGGAGCAAACGGGGCTGAACCTTGTTTGGTTTCGCCGGCGTTCTCCTACACCGTAGCGCTCAAAGCCATTCTTTCTCTCAGACAATAACTCATATTGGTAGAAGTCATAGTTCCAATATGAGTTATAGTTCAGGTCCATGTCAGTGTATCAAGTACTATAGTCTATGCCTCCTTTAAATCCGGCCTTGTAAGTACATGCCGCACGGAGTTTGGATGGCCTTCTTTTTTGATAGCAAGAGTTTACGGAGATATTAATTGTTCAATTGATCTGTTTGGATGTTTGGACATGGCCAGAGTGCCACCGTCCAAGCATCCAAGTTTTGAACATTCTGAAACTTAGTAGTATTAGAAATTTATTAGGACATTATATTTTTGCAAAATTCCACTAACACTGTCTTCTACTTCTCTGTGAAAACCTTGTCTCGGGAGCCAGACTGTCTTTGCTTATGTTTGTGTAGAATGATACTCAAACTATTGTCTTGGGTAAATATTGGCTTTCAAAAGGACTTGTTCCATTTCACAAAGGGGAAACAAACCAAATAAGGAGAAACTTTTGAGAGACAAAGAACGGGAGGAATAGAGCTTTTGCCACAACAGAGAGCATCGCAATCATAATGTTGGACAAGCAAAACACATCCATGTGGCATAATGTCTAGGCCCATTGAGTGGTGTTTAAACGTAACAAAGCGCGATGAGCAGGGGAGACGCCACGAATGGGCAACTTGAAACATAGAGCAAGGATCATGAACGGTGAATCGAGTGTCATTAGGTTACTATTGTACACGCTGAACCTTATTTCTGCCCCATTCCTCATCCAGTAAATCAGTGACCCCTGGGACAATCATTTCCGTATAACCCGACTGGTGAGCACCCTAGACACAACGGGTTTAAATTTGTATGTAATCCTTTACAGATATCTCGATAATTTACCATGAATTCCGGATTTCTCACCAAAAAGTGCCACTGGCAAGAAATCTCTGACATCCTCGGATGATTTTGGGATAATAAGATGATCTAAGTGACTGACAGTGACACCTAGATACCTAGTCCCTGAAGGGACAGGACCAAGCTACAGACTCAGATCTTCATGCCACTGGATCTTCACAGTCAATTTAAATTTGAGAGAAAGGTGCTGGTTTCGATTATCCCAGAACAAGTCTGAGAGTGTGGATACGCTTAATACAAAGAACAGGTGTGTCCCTCTGGAAAATAGTTTACTGTGTTGTTGTGATGAACAGACCTGTGCAACCTGAAGCCTTAACCACTGGGCTAAAAGGGCCACAATACCAGGGTACTGGTATTGGGGGCTGCACACTATATATAGTGATCTAGACCTGTTGGATAACCAAGTTCAACCTTCTGACATCACCCTCCCCTTAAGGGTCTTGGTCTCCAAGACCGTCCTAGGTCTATATATAGAACCCCCCAGGCTTATCCACTTGCCTGTGAGCAACGGTTAGGGGCCCTTGCATATGGTGGCTCACGCAATTGCATGTCAGGTCTCTCCAATTAGCCTGTCATGCCCTCAATAGCCTTTTTGCCATATGCAAGGGTTGAACCGCCACCCTTGGGGTACCCTGGTATTCTGTGATGAACAGACCTGTGCAACCTGAAGCCTTAACCACTGGGCTAAAAGGGCCACAATACCAGGGTACTGGTATTGGGGGCTGCACACTATATATAGTGATCTAGACCTGTTGGATAACCAAGTTCAACCTTCTGACAGTTGTGCTAAACAAGAACACATTTGCCAAAAAAGGGTCCGACATTGGAAAGCAATGACTCCAAACAACGAGATATCAAGGTTCAACATTGAGTATCTACCAGGGAGTAAGCAAGACAATTATTCAAGAAACTGTTTTGACGTTTTCTTTCTCTTCCAGAACATCCAGACTTGAAGAAGATCCTAAAATAGAGTCAGTCAGAAGTATAATAATCAGCATGGAGGTCTAAACAAACCTTATGGGTCCCGAATATCAATACAGCGGCGTTGGGAACTGGCATAGGTCTTTAAGATCAGTATTTTCGGAAGCGATAAAACTTACTGCAGGCCATAACTATATCCAAATCCGCCAGACCATCGTCCGAGTCCTGCATGAATACTACAAAAAAGAACAAAAGTCCAGCGCTAAGAAAACACACATAGATACCGTCAGCCATTTGGTAGTTTATCAAAATGGTAAAGGACACTCACACAACCGATATCAGACCGAAGAGTGAGAATAGAGTCACACGAATGAACATTGATCTGAATGCCCTGGTCATGCACAACGCAGAAGAATGGTTGTACAGCCTCCGATAGATGATCACTGGAATTTGTTTTCAATGTGAATGATGAACGCTGAGCACGAGGAAGACGTATACCATTTAAAACCAGAACGGGTACGAGGAAGAACACCACAAGGGCCGCAGTAAGTCTTCCACTGTACATTTTCCTCTTAGTCTCAGACTCGAGGTCTAATTGGAGTCATTTGATACACACGGGACAACTGTTTCCAAACTGCAATACGAAATAGTGGAGAAGTGAGCGTCTTCCAAAGCAAGCCCCACCTAGGGCCAGTCCAGTTAATCAGAAGGTAGTTCATGCATCTAAGAGAAGAGGTATCCACTCACAATGAGGGATATTACAAGAACACCAAAGAATACAATGTAGGGGAGTACCCGAATCTGTTCGTGATGAGCGAGAATGTTGACCTTCAACACAGTCGACAACGTATACGTACAATCCCATCCCACACTCGTTCCCTTTTGACTCTTGTACCAGTGAGGGAAATGCAAATATTGAAGTAAAGCTAGTGAACCTTTTAGCTCGTTGCACTAAGTCCAATATGATCGCACGCACTTGTATGACCATTCCTAGTGTTGCGGAAGCAGCACTGAAAAAAGTTGAGCACGATGATCAATTGAAGAAGTTGGAGCCTCAACTCACAAAGGGGATGCCGCATACGTCATGGAAGACTGCACTAAACATAAGGCAAAGGGAGGTTCACGGCTATGGCCTTGTCCAGCGAAAAACAGTAACAGATACGATATACAGAAAACCGTCCAGGAGATGAAGAAGTTGTACCAAGTCACTTGTCGTGAGATAGAAGAAAAGGGAGCAGTGAAAAGAACGACGACAGAGCCGATGAGGCCTATGACCTGAAGTGTCAGAAAAATGTCGAGGCGAACACCTAGATCGACAGGGCGTTCGGAACCTGTGATCAAAGCAACTTGGTCAACATCTCAAGAACTGTGCTCCAGCTGGTGCGTACTCGATTGTGCATGACTGTTTGCATGGAAGGCCATCGAACGACCCACTCGACACTTATACACGTATCAAAAAATCGGCTCGGCCGATATGAGCTTCCACAACACAGCGGATGGGTAGAAGGGTTTGAAAACATTCTACTGTTTATAGGTACTAGAAAATGCCAGAAAGGGAAAGTTGTCAGGAGTCCCACATCAAACTTGTATTCCTGTCCATGATGTTTGTCACCAAAGGTGTTTAATGTGGACTCCATGGGATGAATTGATTGATTGACATGGGCATGATGCCGTTCACTACAGGCAGGAACGACTTTCCGCAGTGAGGAGATCGTGAGGAAACTTTGAGGAAACTTTGAGGAAATTGTGATTGAGCATTCCTATTGGTCGATCACAATTTTCTCAAAATTTTCTCACGATTTCCTCACCGTGGAAAGTCGCTCTTGCCCGTAGTGGTTACGAAATTTAAGGTGCCAATCGATATGAGCTACTTATTTCAAGGTTTTTGTGCAATTGCAGTTGGAAACAAACACCCAAGGTGATTAGTCTGTTTCCATACCAGCCAACCCTAGAACATCCAGATACGATCATTTCGTCAATATGGCGTTCGTTCCCTCATTCAATTGACCCACTCTTGAAGACCAGATAGTGACTCAAATCCAAACTTATACAAGGCAAGATCCCAAAGGGAAGTCCAAAAGAAAAATCAGTGAAATAGCTTTTGTAGATGTTCATTAATGGGATTATACTGAGCGGTTTTGTCCGTTTCTCTGACTTTTACAGATATCTCCTTCGAATTCTTCAATCTTTGTATATAATTTTGCGACGCGTGTGGATGTTCAGTGATCGACTGATTCTTTCACATCTATTACCAGGCCCTTTCTCCAGAAAGGTCAAAAAACCCTTGCGTTTGTAGCTAATGCCAAACCTCCCGGCTCGGAAGTTGTTGCCGTTTCCGGCATTTATAAATTTGCCGTGATGCCATCTCAACACCCTTATGGCTCATGCCCTGTTATTGTCACGCAGTGGCCCACACTTTCTTCATATTTATCTCTCCAGCTCTCTTATCGTTCTGTGTCACGGGCTCGCAATATAACTGGAGAGGTCTGGGCAAACCCTGAGGTCATTTAGCGGGAGTTTGAACAGCGGAGATTGAGATTCTAGAACGACAGTGATGGTCAGGCTTCGTATCCACCGCTTTTCAGCGTCGAACCGGGTCTTCTTCAGCTCGAGCAAAAAAGACTTGATTCAACTCGGGAAATTCGGGTCTTGAATTGCACACGAATTAAAGATGATGTTAGATAAGGCACCGATGAGACACTAGCCAATAACACTAGATAAGGAAGTTGAGCCCATAACTGGTTTCTCGGCATATATGTTTATCTTCCAATAAGGAGACGCCGTGGAGGTCCAAGAGAGAGCGGGAGCTATGGTGACTGTTTTACTACCATAGATAACATCGCAATGATAAACCCTAGACAAGTACAACATCATTATGCGGCGCAGCGTTCTCGGTCTGTTCATTCATCAACATTCGAACAATGATATGTAGATGAGATGCCGCAACACAAACGCTGAATCAAGTGCCACCAACTATCCGTGAATTTGGTTTGAATCATTTCTCACTGGGCAGATCTGAGAGGGAAACCTTGAATTACAATTGTTGTATAGTCCAACTGGGTGTGCATCTCAGAGCTAAGGAGATCTTCTGCAGACATTATTTATATTTATCTATTCCATGTATACTTGGGGCTTTGTTTCAACAAAAGCCGCTGGCGAGACATCTCCGATACTTTAAAAACAATTTTGTGCAGTGATGGTATCCCAAAGTCATTGATATTTAGTAGACTCCTAGAAGTCCATAATGTGGCCAAACCACAGACTCAGATAAGTATTCAATTTCAATCTCGTTGTAGCCAACTCAAATTAAGAGCCAAGCCGTTAACTCCAATTATCCCTAGAGCAAGGTTGTAAATATGCTACAAAAAAATAGGTAACGAGTGGGTGTGTCTTTTTGTATTACGAAAAAGATGTTGCTGCGCTATGCTACACAAAACGAAAACACATTTGCCAAAACAAGGTCCGACATTAGAAAGTAACACGACAAGCGAAATCAAGATTCAAGGTATACTCAGGAGTAAGCAAGACGGTTGCTCAAGAAAAACCCTCGACCTTTTTCTTTTTCTTCCAGAACATCCAGACTTGAAGAAGATCCTAAAATAGAGAGACAGTCAGAAGCATAGTCCTCATTATTAGCACAGGTCTGAAACAAACCTTATGGGTTCCGAATACAAATACGGCGGCGTTAGGAACTGATATAGGTAAGGCTCTTGAGATCGGGCATTCCAGAAGCAATAAAAGCTACGTACTGCAGGCCAAGACTATATCTAAATCCGCCAGACCATCGTCAGAGTCCTGGATGAATACTATGAAAAAGAACAAAAGTCCAGCGCTAAGAAGCACAGCATAGGTTTCATCAGCATTTGATGGGTTACCAAAGTAGTTAAGGACACTCACACAACCGATATCAGACCGAAGAGCGAGAATAGAGTCACACGGACGAACATTGATCTGAATGCCCTGGTCGTACACAGCGCAGAAGAGTGCTTGCGTAACTTTCGATAGATGATCACTGGAACAACTTGTTTTAGATGTGAATGGTGAATGTATGAGAAAGACTCTTACCATTCAAAACCAGAACGGGCACGAGGAAGAACACCACAAGGGCCGCAGTAAGTCTTCCACTGTACATTTTCCTCTCAGTGAGTTAAGACTCGAGGTCTAATTGGAGTCATTCGATACGCACGGGACAACTGTTTCCAAACTGCAATACGAAATAGTGGAGAAGTGGGCTTCCTGCAGCGCAAGCCCCAACTAAGCCCCATTCCAATCAATCAGAAGGTAGGTCATGATGTTACCAATCAGAAGAGGTATCCACTCACTATCAGGGACTCCAAGAGAACTCCCAAGAAGATGACATAGGGCAGGACTAGAATCTGTTCACCGTGAGCCAGACTATACCCTTCCAACACAATCGACAGCGTACAATCGCATTCCACACTCGTTCCCTTTTGATCCTTGTCCCGCTGAGGGCAGTATGGATATTAAAATAAAGCTAGTTGACGTTTCAGCTTTGTGCACTTAGCTCGATATGATCGTACGCACCTGTATGACCATCCCTAATGTGGCAGACGCAGCACTGAAGAAAAAAGTTGAGCGACGATAGTCAATTGAAGAAACCCGAGCGTCGACCTTTCGACTCACAAAGGAGGTGCAGCGTAAGTCATGGAAGACTGCGTTAAACACAAGGCAAAGGGAGGTTCACGGCTGTGACCTTGTCCGGCGAAGAACAGTAACAGATACGATATACAGAAAACCGTCCAGGAGATGAAGAAGTTGTACCAGGTCGCTTGTCGTGAGACAGAAGAAAAGAGAGCAGTGAAAAGAACCGCAACAGAACCGATGAGGCCTATGACTTGAAGTGCCAGAAAAATGTCAAGGCGAACACCCAGATCGACAAGGTGCTCGGAACCTGTGAATTATAGCAGCTTTGTTAAAATTCGAAAAGTTGTGTCCCAACTGGTGCGTACTTGACTGTGCATAATAGATTGTACGAAAAGTCATCGGCAACAAACACTGACGATTGAAAAAGCGGCCCAGCCGATACGGGCTTTTCACAATACCAGCGGACGGATAGAAGAGTTTCTAAACGCTTTACTGGTTATGTCGGAGTAAGGGTCAAAGTCAAAGAAGGTGTCGTGACAGCTAGTAACCCTTTATGGAGTTCCCCATTCTCATATATATCAAAAGACCCTTGTTCGTGGCTGGCCTTGGTGACAAAAACTACATTGGAAACACCTGTCAAAAGCTGAATGTAGTTGATTGATTTCCTTGATACGGGCACGATGCCCTCCTACAGCGGCATCCTTCTGTAGGGGCATCATCTCGTACATTGGTGTTGAGTATCTAGGAGTAGTGCGGAGCTCACTCCAACATCATATGTTCAGGTCGGCAGTCCCTCATGAGCCATGACTAACTTGCAATCCATGAACTCTAAATGTCCGG
Organism: Dendrothele bispora CBS 962.96; assembly: GCA_004369135.1. NCBI lineage: Eukaryota > Fungi > Basidiomycota > Agaricomycetes > Agaricales > Dendrothele > Dendrothele bispora. Next base: position 36,695 of record ML179670.1, read on the forward strand.
GTTCGAGAGTGCCGGTGAGATCAGAGTCTTGACTTCATGCGGCAGTGGCCTTTGAAGTGATAGTTGCCCTGCGAATGATGTTCCGGAAGCAGTCAACTGAGGCACAGACGTATCCTACAATTGACGCCCTAAGTACAAAAGGATACAATGATCACCTCAAGTGCAAGGGGAATACGGAGATTTAATCAGCAGCTGTGATATGCTGATCGCGCTAGATATATGTGCCGGGTGTTGGTAAAATAAAGCATGGGAGATTATTAGTTATTAGTTCTCATCTTGACTGAATCGGAGCTTTTGATGGTGCGGACCGGCGACAATTTTAGCAACTCAATCAAATCAGAACTTTACATGGGCTACTCGAACATCAACATCAGAACTTCGTTAACTTTGTCTTTTCAACTTGAATGCCGCGTCGACTTCGTCGAGTGATGAAGATAAGTACACGGTATTGTAGCCCATATGAGTACAAATTCAGGTCCTCCGACACTCAAATATACTCGAGTCACGCACGCCTGCAGCCAAATGTAGCTAGAAGAGATATTCAAGGACGAGTCCTTACTAAACTCTATGTCAAATGAGTGCTATCCCCATTTAGAAGGATAAACCCAGTTTGCTCGGCCCAAACAATTTCACTGCCTGGATGTAAACACCCTCTGTTACACTGAATTTATAGTAAGTTGGATTGGATTGGATTTTTGGAAACATGAAAAATGAAGATAAGTACAATGATTTTGCCATGAATATAGCAACACTTCCATAAACTCATTGTGAAACTGCAGGATTTACAGTGCTTTGCACCCAGTGAATTTACAGCTGTTGACCACCTCATTTGCCGAGCTTTGTGATGACCCAATTCCTTGATTGTCTGGGCTTTGCTTTTATCAATCACCAACAGAATGATCATTGCCGTTCCCGCTAGAGATACGTATATGTATATAGTGCGGTGTATACGTATGAATTCCCATCTTTCTTCGTAATACATTGATCGTATAGTAATAAACAACGTGGCTTTGTAGGTAAACGACTACCTTCTTCAATGTGTCTTCGTAAAATTTGAAGCCAGTCTGTCTCTTGATCTCAAGCTAGCAAATGATTCTCAAGAGATCAGGTCACGTGGGCGACATCATTCGTTACCGCCACTGTAGGTACGATTATATGGTGATCGGAATGGAGTGTGGCTCACTGGCTGATGGAATAGGGGCGCTTCGTGATGGTTGAATCTAAAAAGACATCAATTGAATTGCCGGCAATGTACACAGCTCTTCACTTGATTCCCAAATTGTTCTCACGAGGTCCCTTTCCAAGTCACAGTCAACATGTACGCACCGCAGCGTGTCCTCGACATGTCTATCCTCCGCAACGAAGTCGTCCACCAGAAAGAAAACGGAAGGCGGTCTTTTCATCTTCACGTCGGTTGTCTGATTTCCGTAATAGGGCCATGCTCATCTTTCTCATTAAGCCATGGCGCATTCCATACATTGACACCCCAGCACAGAAGGAATTCAATACTTTCATCTATGGTTTTACTTGGGTAGGCGCTTCCCTCTTTTCATGTAAAGCCATTCAATATCGACTCTTCAATGTACAGGAAGACCCCGAAGTAGATGTAAAGTACCTGAAGCTGACTGACTCGGACACGATGTTCGTCATTACTTCTGCTGGAGATAATGCCTTACATTACGCAATATCGTCCTCACCGCGTGTCGTGAGTTATCAAGTTTGCCTTCGTTAAAGCATTTCTGATCGAACTTTCCCGCAGATTCACTGCGTTGACATGAACCCGTGGTAAGTTTCGAGTCCCTTGTCTTGGTTATGTTGCTGACCTGCCTTACTTGCATCTCTATTAGTCAAGGTCATCTTTTGGAACTCAAACTAGCCTCGATCTATAGTCTACAATACGCCGACTTTTTTTCCATGTTTGGTCTCGGCTACCACCCAAACTTCCGAGAACTACTGAACACAAAGATCGCACCGCACCTGTCTTCGAGTGCTTACCAGTTCTGGTGTACTAACGTAAAAGCTTTCTCTTCATCTTTCTATCTACAGGGATATAGTGGATGGGCGGTCAAAACGTTCAAACTTCTTTTTCGTCTTGCAGGTTTGAAAAAGGACATAGAACGGATGTGTAATTGTGACACGATAGCGGAACAGTTGGACGTGTGGTTGAACAAAGTCAGACCGGTAATGCTCAGTCCTTTTGTCGTCGCTATCCTCAAGAGTCCCGTATTTTGTTGGAACGCTCTTGGAGTACCTATGAACCAACGAAAGATGTTGATGGATGAAGGTCGGCCAAGCATTCCTGTCCTTTCCCTTCACCGTGTTTGACAGTTGAATGATAGGCAGCATATATGAATACGTTCGAGACACTTTAGATCCAATCTTATCCTCCTATCTTCTCAAAACACAAAACTACTTCTACAGACTGGTAAGTAAACCCTGTGACATCGTCTTCCGTGTTTTCCGTGACTGAGTTGCTTGATTTAGGTTCTTTTGGGCCAGTATTCACCTTCATGTTGTCCTGAATATGTTACTCTGTCTGGTTTCAATGCTCTCAAGAATAATAATGGACAGCTTCTGGATACTTTTCGTATACATACAGATTCCATATTTAAGTGAGTCTTCCTTGAATGAAGGCCATGATGATAACTGATAGAAGGATTACGATAATGTTTAGTGTTCTCCACGGAATGGCCGCATGTTCCATTTCCCGCTCTCTTGTCATGGATCACCTGGATTGGTTCTCCGAAGATTCTGAAGTTGTCAGAGACGAAATTGCTGAACTTCATCGGGTACTCGTACCAGGCGGCTCCGTATTTTGGCGTTCGGCGGCAAAGAATCCTTGGTATGTGCTTGTTTTCAAAAGATCTGGTTTCGCCGTCGAACCCGTAAGCGTAAGAAAGGGGACTGAAATCGCCCTCGATCGAGTCAACATGTGAGTAAACAGATCTTTTGATTGTTTTAGGTCGAGATTTTTCGGAGCAGATTCAAGTTTCAACCATACTCATTAACTCTTTCTTCATCTAGGTATGCCTCGTTTTGGAAAGCTACCAAAGTTTGAAACCGTCGCCTCCAATAAAACCAACCGAGCGTTATAATCACAAATTCTTGAAGAATCGAACATGCTTTATCGCTTTGCTTTTGCTTTTAAACGTTAGAATGAATGTATATCTACCATTGGTCTTGGTCTTGTATTTTCTCTGCAGGGCTGGTCGGAGTCTAACCATTTGCTGTTACTATGTACATAACCCACTGTTTAGTGTTTAGCATTGTCTTATCTGTATAACAGCCTCTCTTGGAGATGAAACGATCAATCTTGATACATACTTGGTTTTGTTTGAATGATGAACTATCAACACCATAGAGACATTTGTGGAGAGTGGGTGGTAGTCACAGCTCAGGTCACTGATCTTCTTTTGCCTTTACCAGGACTATCTCAATGGCCACTTTTATTGCATTCACCGTGTAAACAAAGTTTACAGCCACAATCAGATGGTCTCGTTGATACTTTAAGTTATTTGCTTCCATCGAGTTCCTCGGATATTTTACCACGGCATTACTCCTCTCACTCATAAGTACTTCGACTACGATACTGTAGATCGTTCGCAATACGATGTGCGCCTCTAAAAGTTATAAATAGATGGCATTGCTTGGATCCGTCTATGGGAATTTCAATATTTTGTAAAGAAAAAGCTCAGCGGTTTTATCCTTACCGTGAGTAGTGCGCAATTTCGAAGGAACTTTGCTTCATACCGTTAAGTAACCTCGCGTAGAGTACTGTGTACCGTTTGGTTACTTAACGTGAAACTCGGGCATCAATCCGAGAGAAAGAAGTGAAATGGGCCACCGTTGAAGTGAGAGGCTTCTGATCCAAGCAGGAACACATCGTAGACTCGTCACCAGCATTACGCAGTGTTTGGCAAGCAAGCATGGCGCAACAAATAGCGGAGCTTTAAAAATTGCGCGGCTTCTGAGCACGAGCCTACATCCCGATCGGTAAAGGTTTTGACAAACAAGACCACACCGGTGAACTGAGTCAATGGCGAAAGTTGACTCTCAGTCGGCCTCGTGAATCTTGTCTGCAGAGCCAAGACGATCCTCCTTTCTCAAAACCGGCGGGCAATTCGTTTAAATGTAGTGAATAAGAAGCAAAACATGGAGACAGGTTCAGATTAAAACTGAACTCCTTTTTCAGTATTAAAGGGAAGCATCTTTGACACTGAGTACAGGACGTACAAGACGTACAAGACGTGTTGTGGCATCGCTTCGGTAGACGACCTGACAACATGATACGAGATGTTGCTATGTAATCGATCAACTAGTAAATCAATAAGTACTAACTGGTGTTCCCGAACCTTGCGTTTGTTTTTTTTGAATGGACTAATCACCTGTTATTACAATAGACCACCGTATAACCCGACCGGCGACGCTCTAGCTCATGGGGATGCCGGTGAGGCTCCATTTGTTCAATTTAATGCTTCAAATACCTGGGATTTTGGTACATAAGTAGTATACTTTCTCATTTGGGTTTTCTCATGTTAACGAGAGGCTCCGATGTCCATGGGTCGATGCGCGGATGTGACACGGCTATATAGCTGAAAGGATTGACATCCGATGAAAGGAAGCGGGCAACTACGAACAGATTCTCGTAAAGGATCGAACATTATCTAGGATCTCTGTTCAGCACTATGAGAGCTGGTGCTATTCAATTACCCCTATAACCAGGTTGTAAATATGCTACAATATTTGGTAACGAGTGTCTTTTTTTTTGCTTTTATGAACAGGTACATAACTTGATATGATATGCTACACAAGACGGAGGTGTATGTGCCAAAAGAAGGTCCGACATTCGAAAGCAATGCGACAAACAACATAACATCAAGGTTCAACTAGATATATAACAACCAAAGAATGGAAACAACAGTAACTCAAGAAAAATCCCTGGTTTTCTTGTCTTTCTTCCAGAACATCCAGACCTGAAGAAGATCCTGAATCAAAGCAAGACAATCGGGATCATTGCATTTATCATCGGAACAGAGGCCTCAACGAACCTTATGAGTCCCGAATAGCAACACGGCGGCATTGGGGACTGAGATATAATGGGTCAGGCCAGTGATTCCCGGAAGCAATAAAAAAGACATACTGCAGGCCAGAACTATGTCTAAATCGGCTAGACCATCGTCGGAATCCTGAAGAAACACTACAAAAAAGAACAGAAGGCCAGCCCTGAGACACAACAGCAAAGGCGCCCTTCAGTCATCTGATGAGATTACCAAAGGCTTGGGCAATGACTCTTACACGACCGATATCAGACCAAAGAGTGAGAAGAGAGTCACCCGGATAAACATTGATCTGAAAGCTCTGGTTGTACGTAGAGCAGAAGAGTGATTGTGAAGCCTTCGATAGATGATCACTAGGGACGAAAGTTGTTCTAGATTCTAGACTGGAATGATGAGCCATGGAGGGGGAATATGCTTACCATTCAAAACAAGTACAGGTACGATCAAGAACACCACAAGGGCTGCAGTGACTCTTCCGCTATATACATTTTCCTGTCAGTAAGTCTACACTTAAGGTTCAATCAAGACCATTCAAATACGCACGGGACAACTGTTTCTAAACTGCAATATGAAACGGTGGAGAAGCGAGCTTCCTTCAAGACAAGCCCCACCTAATTCTCATTCGGTCAATCGGAAAATGGGGTGTAATGGTATTATGGGTATTTACTCACGATCAGGGATTCCAAGGTAACTCCAAAGAACACGAGGTAGGGCAACAGTGGGATCTGTTCAAGATCATAATGAACGAGAAAGTAGATACCTCAACGCAGTTAGCAACGTACGACTATATTCCACAACCGTTCCCTTTTGATTCTTGTACCAGTGAGGGAAGTAAAAATATTGCAGTAAAGCTAGTTAATTTTTTCAGTCCAGTTCATTAAATTCGGTGTATAATCATACGCACCTGAATGACCATTCCTAACGTGGCGGCGGCGGCGCTGAAGCACAAAAGCTGAATTGTAATAATCGGTTGAGGCCACATTGGCAAACTTACAAAGGAGGTGCAGCGTACGTCAAGGAAGACTGCGCTAAGCATAAAGCAAAGGGTGGTTCGTGATTGTGACCTTGTCCGGCAAAAAACAGCAGCAGATACGAGATGCAGAAAATCGTCCAGGAGATGAAGAAGTTGTACCAAGTGACTTGTCGTGAAACGGAAGAAAAGAGGGCGGTGAAAAGAACGATGATACAACCAATGAGGCCTATGACTTGCAGAGCCAAGAAAATGTCGAGACGAACGCCTAGATCCACAGGGTGTTCGTGACCTGAAAAACGAAAGCGGTTTAGTTATTCGAAATGCGTGTATTCGAGAACTGTTGCCCACTCGGTTGTGCGTAATCATAATGGGCAGAATGTGAAGCCATTAAAAATTAACACACAAGTACAAAAAAGTGGCTCAGCCAATATGAGCTCACGAAAAGAGCGAAAGGAAGGAATGAACGTCTCAGCGGTCTGATGTGTATTTAGTATTAGTATACACCGATATAAGGGTCGAGACGTTGCTGTCAATAATCACAGCCCAAGCGTCCTTTACGGAAATGCCGTTCTGATATATCAAATGACCTTGTCAGCGGCTGATCTCCGACTCTGTGACAGAAATTTCGAGGATCAAACGTATGGTATTGATTCGTGTCCTCCAATGATCTTCTGTCGGATCATCATATGCTGGTGGCACTCTCAGGCTGGCATCGGGAAAGCAAGTAGCAATACATCGTTCATTTAAGTAGAAAGCACAAATGATAACGACAACCTGACTCTCCGAGCTATTTGACTTCAATCATGTACCGCTGAGGTCGGAGACTTTGTATATTATCCCCATTAACATGAGGAGGAGAGATAATCCATGTAGATGATGGCCGTCTCCGCAAGCAGGTTAGGAAACAAGGCAATTCAGCCACAGAACTTAATACTTCGGATACAAGGCCTGAAGTGGGCCAGGATCGCAGAGATTTTGATATGATGATTGCCCGACCAGCCCAATTGAACTGAACCGAGCCTGAACCTGTCATTGGGAACTACAATTACATAAAACTCGATCGGTTACTATAGTACTTAAGTGTACACACTGGCAGCGGTGAGCGCTGGGGGAACACCGGCCACAAATGTATCACGTGATAACACTAGATCGCTCGATCTGAATCGGGCATGGCCCTGTTAATGATCCTTACGAGTCGTCTTCCATCTCAAAGTCCACATGAACCTTTCGCAACGCATCCTCAACATATCCATCGTCCGCAACGAAGTCGTCCACCAGAAAGAAACTGGCAGGCAATCTTTCCGTCTTCATGTCAGTCTTCCAAGTACTGTGTTTATCCTCCTCCTCCTCAATCTCACTTGCTCTTCTCTAATTCAAGCCATGGCGTATTCCATACACTGAGACATCAACACAGAAGGAGTTCAGCACTTTCATCTACGGTTTCACTTGGGTACATTCTCTACCTGAATATGCTGATTTCTTCGACTTACGGATATGCAGGAAGACCCCGAAGTAGATGTTAAGTATCTGAAGTTGACAGACTCGGACACAATGTTTGTCATAACATCTGCTGGAGATAATGCGTTACATTATGCGATATCGTCCGCGCCGCGTGTCGTGAGTCATCAAATAAATGACTTTCATTGGACGCTTTCTCACAGGTCTCTTCCAGATTAATTGCGTGGATATGAACCCATGGCACGTAGTTCAAGCTCTCTGTCCACCGCACTAGGAGCTGATCACTGAGCCTTCATTAGCCAAGGGCATCTTTTGGAACTGAAGCTCGCTTCGATCCATAGTCTACAATACGCTGATTTCTTCTCTATGTTTGGTCTGGGCTACCATCCCAATTTTGCAGAACTGCTGGACAGCAAAATTGCACCACATCTATCCTCAAGTGCTTATCAGTTTTGGCGCCGCAATGTGAACGCGTTCTCTTCTTCTTTCTATTTACAAGGATACAGTGGATGGGCAGTTAGGACCTTTAAAATTCTCTTTCGTCTCGCAGGTTTGAGGAAGGATATCGAGCGAATGTGTAACTGTGACACTATAGCGGAACAAATGGACATATGGTCGAACAGAGTTAGACCGATGATGCTCAGTCCTTTCGTTGTTGCTCTCCTCAAAAGTCCCACCTTTTGTTGGAATGCTCTCGGGGTACCCATGAACCAGAGAAAGATGTTGATGGATGAAGGTTAGTTACAGATATATTTATCTTTGCTTAACCTTTTGACTTTTGACTAATTGCTCAATGATAGGCGGCATATATGAATATGTTAAAGAAACTTTAGATCCAATTTTATCCTCATATCTCTTAAAAACACAGAATTACTTCTATAGACTGGTGAGCTTTTTGCAAACTTGTTGTGTTTCATGCTCCATAACTAAACTCTCTTGTGTCAGGTTTTGTTAGGCCGGTATTCACCCTCATGTTGCCCAGAATATCTTACTTTGTCCGGTTTCAATGCTCTCAAAGCCAATAACGGACAACTCCTTGACTCATTCCGAATACATACAGATTCTATTTATAAGTAAGTCCTTTCTTTTTCTCGATAATTTATCAAATGGCTTTATGCATACGTATGCTCACAATTATAAAACAACAAGTGTCCTTTGTGGAATGGTCGAATGTTCCATCTCCCGTTCTGTGATAATGGATCATCTGGACTGGTTTTCCGAAGATTCAGAAATGGTCAGACAAGAAGTCACCGAGCTTCATCGAGTACTTGTTCCAGGCGGTGTCGTCTTTTGGCGTTCGGCAGCTAAGAACCCTTGGTATGCGTCGATTTTCAAGGAATTCGGTTTTGTTGTCGAGCCCATGAATGTAAGAAAGGGTACCGACATTGCCCTTGACCGAGTAAATATGTCAGTGAATATGTTTTTTTTTTTATCGTTTTAGATTGAGCTTTTTTGGATTCCCTTTCATCTAGGTACGCTTCATTTTGGAAGGCCATCAAAGTTTGAAGCCGTCACCTCCAATAAACCCAACCAGGTCTTTCTTGAATGATCTAATACTTTGAAAACTGTTTATTGCTTTCAAAACGTCAAAACGTTGCATGAGTGAGGCGGCCATTGTATACTTATCGTTGGCCTTGTATTTTATTACTATGTATTATCTTACAGGAATGTCAATCGGATTCTCACTCGCTGTAAATATGTAAATACTCCTACTTATGATTTTAGTACACCACGTTCATCATTTTCAGCATAACTGACATTAAACCTTATCGCGCATCCTTACTTTTATTACGACAAACTGTCAACACCGTAGAAACATTCAAGCTGACGGTAGTGGCACCTGTGATTATTTTACGTAGGCTACTTTCGGGTCGGATCTCGTGGTTGTCACTTGCACCGCACAATGAGTCAAGTGCGACGAAGATGGATTGATGAGCAAAACAAATAAGTATTCGCTCAACCAAGAACAAAAGCTTCCAGTACCTCTCTTATGTAATCTTGGGTTGAGGGGGGAATGATGACCTCTGAGGTTGATTTGAAGACCTTTTGCCACCTAACAATACTCATACCCGTAACAAGCTGCTTTGTCCGAATTTTTGAAAAAGCGCTTTGTATAAGCGCTTATAAGCGCCATCATAAGCCGCCCATATGTTTTCCCGGGTTTATCGGAATGGACATTCAGTTTTTCCGACATAAAAGCACCCGGATGGCTGCATTCCGAGCATTCCTCCGTTTCATCATCCCATTTTCACTAAATCGGACTTAGATTTATCCAAGTCAGCCAAAGATAACCGTTTTGAAGGATGAGGGAATCGATCTTCATCTCCCAAAAGGCTACCCGACCGCTTTTTTTGATAGAGTCGGGTACCTGCTCCGGGCGTACCTCCGGTTGTCGGAGGAGACTTGAATTCAATTCGGGAAAGTCAATGTAAGACTTCAATTGCATACGAGTTAAAGATGATGAGGAGACATTAGCCAATAACACCAGATAGGAAGACGAGCCGAGGTCCGTAGTTGGTCCCTTGAGATTTCTAGAACAACTACGATCCGGTTTTGTATTTATATAACGCTGAAATGCTTGATCTCCAATATTACGTCTTTTACTGCACCAAGAAGGTACAAGAGAGCTTGAAAAAACCGGTGCAGGGACGCTCATTAAAGGGGTTAGAAATGCTGTTATTATTTATACCTACTGCGATATGCATGACGGACTCAACAGATAAGTTAGAATGCTGAAGGTAACTCTTTATGAAACTTTCATTTGTGTATCACTGTAACTTACAGTACATAAAGCTCTGGAATTACGAGGCCGACTAAAAGGAGGATTTTTTGTTTGTCTTTACACGCAAGTTTTTGCCTCGGTCGGTCACCGATGTGGTCTTGTCTGTCAAGACCTTCATCACCAATCCAATCATCACTAGTGTGGTCCTGTTTGGATCAAAAGCTTCTGACTTCCCTGGCTTCAGCCTTCCGTTGAACCATTCCATGGCAAAGGCCTCGTACTTGCCACTTGATTTCATAAGTGTTCAACAAAGTCCGACGTCCATGATAACACTGTGTTCATTTTGTAAGTCAAATAGCTGTACTTTGTTCTTTGCCGTATCACTACAATTGACAGTAAAGTTCAGGAACAGGTGAACAGGTGTCCAGGTGAGTCCAATGTCCATACCAGACAAAGCTTAAAAACAATCTCCGCATTCTGAACATTCCATTATTCAATCATCCCATTTGCAAAAACCAGATTCAGATTTATCAAAGTCACCCAAGGATAGGTCCTAAATTAGAAAATCAGTCAAAGGCTCGTCTACAATCTCATTAACTAAGTACTTACCCATTTCTCAATGTTCAACAGACCCTTCTCCTTCAACCTCGTCAGAGTCTCCTCAAACAATGCCGCTATTTGTGTAGATGTCCCATATCGACTAATTTTTCTGTATGTTTATTCACCCTCTCCCTACTCACTCCCTACGCCATCTTGCTACTGCGCAGGAACCCTCGATATTATTCAGAGTGAGTTTTAACAATTCGGACTGAAATTCTAAAATAACGGTGATGGCCAGGCTGTGAAGAACGAGGAATCGATCTTCATCTCCCAAAAGATTATCCATCGATTTCCAGTGTCGAGACGGGTCTTCCTCGGGTTGAGCAAAAAGACTCGACTCGACCGGCGGTCAAGTCATCAACGATGACGTGAACTTTCAATTGCACGCGAGTTAAAGATGATGAGGAGACACTAGTTTGATAGGGAGACGGGTCAAGTCCGTAATTGTTTTCTCGGCATATGACAGAGGAAGATTTGAGAGTGACTAAGCGTTGGAGAGGTGAAGTCATTGAACTCGTCGTGTAATGTTCTGTAAAATAAAAAACCTGTTTGAGGCAGGTAAACACATGCATCATCAACGCTGTTTGCGTACCTAAATATTGATAATCAGATCCTCAGCCGAACAACCTGAACGTCAAACACTTCAAGCTGGCTCCCATCCTTTCGAACAGTCTGTCCAAAGACGTGTAGTCTGACGTGGCTATGGATCCAAAACTGATTTATCGGTTTCATCCATGTGAGATCCAAGTCTTCCAGTAATCCCAAATTCAAATGCCTTGGATCAAGAAGAAACTTGAGCAAGTCGAAGCGGTGGTCCACTCTGTCCAACACTAGTCTGGTCAGTTGCAGAGGAGGCGTATCAACGGTCAATTCGCCTGACATTGTGCTCGAGGTAGTCGGTGTATCTGCCGATGTTTTCGAGCGATTGACTTCGTACTCCTCCGGGTCGATCTTAACGTCTCCACCAAAAAGATGGAGCAAGGTGAGGTCACGCGATGAGCTCGGTCAAGACTCAAAGCGCCCATACGATATGCGGAGACTTTTGGATAATTTTGGATAGACGCTAGGGTTGTCGGATGTATATTTGAGAAAACAGGTAGCCTTGAGTCGGACCGCGCCAGGCACGACATACTAGAGCAGCTCGCTTGAGAGAGGCCTTCGAGTCACGGAGCTCGCTCATGATCAGAAGAAGGATTTCGGGAGGGATGCACCAGCCCTGATGCGCTTGATGGGTGGCTATGCGGGACGAATGACGAATAGGCGTAATCCTATTCGAGGGCTTCGCTTTTTTTTCGGGGTTGTTGTTTCTGATGCCACTCCATCACGTAGGGGTAAATTCAAGAGAAAAGAAAGCGGAAACTCAATCCGCACGCTGTGTAACTGTTCGAGGACGTACTTACCGTTTCAGACCGTTAGTTGGTGACCGGTGAAGATATACTCTGACAGCTCAATAATTCCCACAATTATCCATCCGCTAGCCTTGCATATACATAGTACTTATTGACAACCACATTTTGTGCAAGAGGTTTTGCACCACTACAATTTATTTGATTTTACAGCAAACTTAGAGACAAATTACGCAAGCCGTCCAATTTCATGCCAAGCAAAACCTAAAGCATCCAGATACAACGTCTGCATTCCAAACATTCCTTGTTCATTTTTGGACCATATACCGGTTAATAGACTCCTCCTCCTCCTCCTCCTCCTTCGTTCAATCATCCCACTTCCAAAAAGCAGAGTCATATTCATCATCATCCAAGGATAGATCCTAAATTGGAAAAGTAAATCAGTTAAATGGCTCGTCTACACAATCTCGTTCAATTGAGCGTTTTACCAGTTTCTCAACCTCAACGTTCAACACACCCCTCTCCTTCAACCTCGTCAGGGTCTCCTCAAACAGTCTCACCATCTGCGTAGATTTTCGATTAACCGAATCTTCCGCATTCTTTTCCGCCAGTTCCTTAGCTATATCATCGTTGTGTCTCGCCGCGGCGCAGGAATAGCAGCTAGGGTTTCCGCAAACCTCAATATCATTCAGAGTGGGTTTGCGTAAGTCGGATTCAAATAATAGAACTACGGTGATGGTGAGGCTTTGGAGGACAGGGAACCGATCTGCATCTCCCAACAGGCTATCCACCGCTTTCCAGTGTCGAGTCGGATCTTCCTCGGGTTGAGCGAAAAAGACTTGGGTCAACTCGGGAAAGTCCTCAATGTTGGTATCGGTCTTGAATCGCATGCGAGTTAAAAATGATGAGGGGACACTAGCCAATAACGCCAGATAAAGAGACGGGTCGAGTCTGTCGATCTCTTGGCTTATAATAGAGAAGGATTCGAGATTGACTAGGCATTGGAGAGGAGAGGTCATTGGGCTCATCGTGTAATGTTCTATAGAATATTTGAGTCAGTTAACCACAATAAGAGGCGCCAACAATGCTGTTTGCGTACCTAGGTACCGATCATGGGAAGAATGACGCCCTCCAGAAACCCCCAACGTCAGGCCCTTCAAGCTGTTTCCCACCCTTCCAAATAGCCTGTCCAAAAACGTGTAGTCTAAGGTGGTTATGGCAAACTGATCTTCCACTTCCATCCATGTGAGATCCAAGTCTTCTAGCGCTCCTAAATCAAAATGCCTCGGATCGAGAAGAAACTTGAGCAAGCCGAGCCGGTGCTCGATACTTTCCAACGTCAACCGAGTCAGTCGAAAGGGAGGCATGTCGACAATCGGTTCCGCTAAGACTGCGCTCGATGTAGTTGTTGTATCCGCCAATGATTCCAAGCGATCAGCTTCATACTCCTCCGCGTCGGGCTCAACTTCTCCGCCAAAAAGATGAAGCGAGGTGAGACCACGCATGCCTTGGATGAGCTTGGCCAGGATGTCTACCCGCGTCTCGTCGCATCGTTCGACCTTGAGCGTTTGTACTTGTCTCATGTGTTTCAGGAATTCGACGTTATTCTTGTCCAACGGATACACGGATACACCCAGTTCACGAACACTAGAACCTAGAATGGACGCGATTTCGGTAGCGTCCCTGGACCGAAGGTAAGACGCCCTCGAAATCAACGGTCTATCTGTTATAGATGCGTAGGCTTCATCGAACTCTTCGACGACGAGCCGGTTCACGTGTGACGCAATATGCGGAGAATTTTGGATGATCTTGGATATACGAGTACAGTCCAGGGAATGTCGGATACGCATTTGGGAGAATAGGTAGACTTGAGCTGGACCGCGCCAGGCACGACATACGAGAGCGGCCTTTTGGAGAGAGGCCTTCGAGTTACGGAGTTCGTTCATAATTAAGAGAAGAATTTCAGGAGGGATACGCCAGCCTTGACGGGCAGCTACACGGGACGAACGGCGAATGGGCACGGTGTTAGTCGAGGTTTTCGCCTTTTTTCGGCGCTGTTTTTGATGCGACTCCATCGTGTAGAGATAACTTCAAGAGAGAGGGGGGTAAAAGTTCGGTTTTCACGCTGTGCAGCTGCTGAAAGACGCGTGCTCACCGTTTGAGACGCGTTAGTTGGTGGTAGTGACTAAGTGAGCAAAGACACAAAAGGACAATCACCTGACTATCTTAGCAAACGAAAGAATTCCCACAATTTTGACCTCGCCACCATGACTCGATGTAAGCCTTGTAAGGATTGGATCATGAGACTGAATTGCTAGCCAAACGTAGCATACGCGAACACCCCGAGTCTCTTGACGCTTTCAGTGGAACACACACAAAACAAGCAGAAAGATTGCTAGAAACAGAAATCTCGTCTTTATTTTCATAGCACATACAAACAATTACGCATGTAACGCATCTACATGAAATATCCCCCGCCCAAGGTAGTCTCGAGCATCCAGACTATTACACCTTAACTTCATTTAACACTCGTCGTGTGACGTATATACAAGACACCCAACACGAATGAGTTATTGAAATGGCAGAGATTATTTACAAGGTTGAAGGTATCCTGCAGATTTTCCAATGGTTGGTTGGATGACCAGGATGAGCGAACAAGGCTACTGCTTCTATTTTCTCGGATTCCTCGCGCTCGACTAACAAAGCCGTGTCCGGAGCAACAGAGAAGTTGTAGCCCGCAAAGCAGGTACAATATCCGAACTTCATTTTGCCGAAGTGCAAAAAACCGCATTTTGTGCAAAAGGTTTTTGTTTTCGTATCACTACAATTTACAGTGAAGGTCAACTCCATGACGTGCAAAATCAAAAGCATCCCTCTTTCCCGAGTATTCCTTCGTTTAATTCCACTCCCAAAACTCAGACTTATCCCGTTTAATTTGACTGACCTAAAAAGTAGGTTATTATTGTTTGCAAAAAACGTGAGAAAACGCGTGTCGGCAAAATTGTTACATGTTTTATGCGCATTAACTGAAAAAGCTTATATCTCATCAACCACTCAGTTCCAAATAGTGAGTGGATATTGCCATGACCAGAAAAATTGCCCCTACAATCCTGTATGCTTGAATTTTCTAAATATATGTTATTTCCATTCTATGTCCAAATAAAGCATATCTTAATGTCACTGCAGATTACTAAAAAAACATGTATTCCAGGCAAACAAAGTCTATGGGATTGTTGGGGCAATTATTTTGGTTGTGGAAACACTTGATGGATAGTATAGAACAAGATATTCATGGGGATACAGGTTAATTTAGGTTGACAAGTGTAAAATTCAAGAAATTTGCAAGAAACCTCCCTGAAATATGGTTTCACCCATATTCTTTTAATCATAAATCAATCAAAAAAATTGCCTCAACATTGTTATAAACTTTGTTTGCCTGGAATACATGTTTATTGTATAGTAATCTATAGTGATACCAAGATGTACTTTATTTGGCCATAGAATGGCAACAACATATATCTCAAAAAAATTCAAGCATACAGGATTATAGGGCAATTTTTCTGGCCCTGGCAATATCCACTCACTATTGTGGAACTGAGTGGTTGTTGAGATATGAGCTGTTTTGGGTTGATGTGCATAAAATATGTAACAATTTTGCCAACGTGCGTTTCTCATGTTTTTTGCAAACGATAATAACAGGACCATCTACAATCTCATCAGCTTACCTGTTTTTCGACCTTAACGTGCAACAGACCTCGCTCCTTCGACCTCACTAGAGCCATCTCAAACAATCCCGCTATCTGTGTAGATGTTCGATTGAACAATTCTTCTGTACTCATATTCTTCATCTCCCTTGCTTCATTATCGCCCAGCGCGGTCGCGAACGAAAGGCAAAGGTTTCTTTCGTCAATGAAATCCAAAAATATTAGAATGGCAGTGATGGTGAGACTTTGGAGGACGGGAAATCGGTTTTTATCTCCCAAAAGGCTATCTATCACTTGCCAATATTGAGCCGAGTCCTCCTCAAAGAGGACTCGCCCCAACTTGAACAAGCCATTAACGTCGATGTAAGTCTGCAATTGTACGTGTGTCAGAGATAATGACGGGACACTGGTCAATAACGCTAGATAAGGTGACGGATCGATCCCTTTACTTGCGACAGAGAAGGATTCGAGAGTGACTAGGCACTGGAGAGGTGAAGTCATCAGGCTCATCGTGTAGTGTTCTACAAAATAGTTTGGGTCAATCAAGCGTAACAGTAGGCATGAATGTTGATTTCATACCTATATATCGATCAGGGAGAGAATCAGGCAATATGGAGTGAGAATGAGCAAAGTCCAACGACAAACCCTTCAAGCTGGGTCCCACCCTTCTGAACAGTCTGTCCAACAACGTGTAGTCTAACCTGGTTATGTGATGCTGGTCTTTCACATCCATCCATGTGAGATCCAAGCGTTCCAGCACTCCTAAATCGAAATACCTCGGATCGAGAAGAAACTTGAGCAAGTCGAACCGCTGCTCGACTCTGAATAACGTCAGTCGGGTTAGTCGCAAGGGAGGCGTGTCGAGGGTCGGTTCGGTTGAGACTGCGCCGCCTAGTGTAGTTGTTGTAGCTGTCAATAATTCCAAACGACCCGTTTCGTACTCCTCCCGATAGGGCACAGTGTTTGGACAAAAAAGATGGAGCGTGTTGATATTACGCATGCATTGGATGAGTTCTGCCAAAATGTCCAATCGCCTCTCTGCCACATACGATTCGATCCTGAGCGTCTGCACTCGTCTCATATGTTTCAAAAAATCCACGTTCTTTTCCAATGGGTATACGGACACACCCAGTTCACGAACGCTAGAACCTAGCATAGATGCGATCTCCATTGCCTCCTTGGACTGAAGATAAGACGCCCTAGAGCACGGCCAACTTTGTTTTTCCTCGGGACCTCCGATAACCAGCCTCTTCACGTGTGATGTGAGATGCGGAGACTTTTGGAAGATTTCGAGTATACGTTTGCAGTCCCGGAGTTGTCGTATATCGACTCGGAAAAACAGGGAGACTTGAGCTGGTCCATGCCACGCACGACATACTAGAGAGGCTTCTTTAAGAGATGCCTTCGAGTGACGGAGTTCGTTCATGATTAGGAGAAGGATTTCGGGAGGGATACAGTCATTGCAAGCGGCTACGCGAGACGAACGGCTGATGGATACTGTGCCGTTGGAGGTTTCTGTTTGTTCTTTCAGGTGCGGTTCCATTGATAGAGGATAACTTCAAGAGAGAGAGGAGTAGTCTGCACGCTGTGCAGTTGTTGGAAGACGCGTACTCACCATATCAGATCTTAGCGCTGCTAGCGCAGCATCCCCGACTCCAAAGAAACAGAAAATGGAAGTCACTACACAAGTTTATACCTGATATTTTACTCAGAACATAAAAACTTAATATTCATTGTTGTTACAAAATAACTGCCAACATATACAAAAAGATTACTGGCTTATAGACAAAATAACTTGAAATAAGTACTTTCAAAGAAGAGGGAAAAAACATTTACTCTCTGTTCTAACCTCTTGCCGTGTAATTAATTACTATGGTAGATAAAGATATGTAATAGCTGCCATTAACATGGAAATGTAATTCACGCAAAAATCGAAGATCTTTCCATGTTCCCATGTAACTACTTCGTAATTTGTTCTGAGGTAGATTACGTCTATTTCATTCTGAGTACCAAATCTGAAGCTAACCGGCTAATGATGTTTAAGTGGAATAATACTCAATACATCTCAAGTTTGTCATACAATCTGTAGGGCAGGCATTAGTTCTCAGTGAAGCTGTCAACAGAAACCATACTAATTTTGACTTGGAACCAAAGATAATGATTATATTGGTGTTTGGACCAAATGTGGTAGGGTGCTGGCAAGGAAGGTGATGTACCAAATGAAAAACGAATGCATTGTGAGACTGGTGCCAGGAGTGATTACATTTCCTTGTCTTTGCTCAGACATTGCCTGACACTCTCAACATTTGTCTAAAAAATCTGGAATAGACTAGACAAGGGCTTTTGAGCCCTAGGTATCAAACAGTATATTTTTTTGAATGATAGGATCAAGGACCAAAGCCCGACATCCTAACTTTAGCTGGAGTTACATATCCTTATCCACATAGTAGCTAGAAAAAGAATACTTAACTGGTATAAATAAAACAAGTTACTAGCATGGTGAAGCCACTTGTACTTAATGCTAGGAAGGAACAAATTACCGGCGTATAGACGATACGAAGTACTGGCATACGGATGAAACAACTCGAAACAATTTCAAAGAAATTCAAAAAAAAAAACAATTTACTGTCAACATATAGAGAGAAATTCCCGGTGTAAGTGTAAACAAATCAAATTAACAAACCGTTGAATGAAATGAAACGAAAGTTTGTTTCTTCTCATGCGCGCGAATTTCAAGATTAGGTCATTACTTTTGTAAGCAATACATCACGTGTTTTCCTGTTGAAGGGCTCGCTGGGTGATTATGTCATTACCTTTTTTTTGGAGGAGCGCTTCTCGGTCAACTCCTGGGGCCACGCAGGTGGTGCAAGGGCGATTGTCCTTGCGCATGTTAGCATAGGGCATAGTGTCCATAATGTTATAGCCAAAAACCGTGTCAGTAGGTGTTTGTGTCCTCCCCGGGGAAATGCATTTACGCACTGAGTGTGGGACTCATTCCGGGTGACCGCCGGGGACTTACAGCAAGCTGGGACTTACTTTTTTCTTCTTACCTTTCTCTGGTGCCTGTTCGGTGTCGGTGGTCACTTTCGATACCCACTAAAATCCCGTTTGTGCCGGTCCAGTCATCTTCGACTCTGCGTCTGATGTAACTTTCAAGGGTTCGACCATCACCGATTCACCTTACCAGGCTTACCAGGAAACCAAATGGGTATGGACGGAAGAATGCGAAGGAGCATTTGAGCTATTAAACCAGGCATTCCAAGAGGCTGATAAACGGTGACCACCATATGGCGGATGGGGACGTGACGACTATTTTTGTTGAGTCCGGTGTTGCAAGCGTTGGGTATGTTACTTTTTTTTCGACGGAAACTACAGCGTGTTGGCTTCCTTACAGGCCTCTGGTATCATTGTTATGCTGGTTGCTTTGTGCTTTGTCTTTGGGCTACTCGCTGTGAAACTGGTGTGGAAAATATGGTTTGCTTTTTGACGGAGTTGTTGCAAGCATCGGGTATGTTACTTTTTCTTTTGACGGGAACTACAGCGTGTTGACTTCCAGAAATTATAATTGTTATGCTGGACAGTGTCATTGCTAGTTGCCCACAGGTGTGGAAATATGGTTTGATCTTTGATGGAGCTTTGGGGGAGTTGCAGCTACTCTGGTGTCACCTCGGGCTTTTATGAATCGGGAACGTTATTGTATAGTGTGAGCACCCATCTTGTAAATCGAACGACGGTGTATTTGTTATGTACAGAAATTTACTTTCGGTGACCGGAGTCTGCTTCAATGAGTTCTGGTTTTGGTTTGAGTAATTAAACGGTTTGTTATTTCGCCGCTCGTCGGCCTCCCCCCCACTCATCAAAAAAAGTGGAAAGAATGTCCTCAGGGGCTTTGTCAATGGATGCGTGTAGTCCTCCTCTCCTCGGTCGGAATCAAGGATTTGAGTGGCGTGGAAGACTTTCCCAGAATATCCCGGATGAGACGGCCCCGTTTCCTAATACAATTAAATATCAAAGGTCATATGAACTTCTAAATTTGGGCTTCTGCTGTAGCGTGGGTCATATTTTTCCTAAAGAACACCGGATGAGTGCGGCATTGCATTCGAGTTTGACAGTCCCTCCTCCTCTCTTCGTTCGGAGTCGGGGATAAAGGAAGACAGCCTGATGGGTACGGGTTCACACGATTTAAATCCGCCACACTAAAAAATAGCGAAAGTAAGTTGTCTTTTCATAACATGCATACTAATACAAAAGATAGATTTTGCATCTACATCTATTGAATGGTTCCCATTTTGGCAAGGGCTTAATGAATACCTTTTTGGGGGAAAATCGTGGAATGGAAAAGGCAAAGAAGGAAGAAGGTCCAAAAAAAAAAAAAAAAAAAATAACAACAAAAAAAACCGGTAAGCAATAACGGCCAACCCCAAATGAAAAAAAAAAACAACTTTTAAAAAAAAGAGGAAAAGATCGAGAAAATCCAAAAAAAAAACCCCTTGAAAACATGCTATGCAACGTAACTCCAGAGTACTTATTCAAACATTCCTCCCTTTGGAACCTTTAGGAACCCTAGCCAACCAATAGAGGAACAACGCGCCAAAGATGTTGAACACAACATAGCCCCATAGCAGACCAAAGTTTCTCCATCGGTGATCATACGAAGCGCTGACCTGGGCCAAGAACGAGTTCGTATCGGTCAGTGAACAGAACTGACATGCGGACGTTGCGTTGGGATTCGAAACGGAGCCAGTCTGAAGGGCTTGGATATAAGGTTCAAGGTATTGGAAACAAGTTTGACCACTAGGCGGGTCGATGACGGAGATTTCGATGTCAGAACAGGTGGCCGCAGTATTGGCGACACCGACAGACAACATGCCGTCTACCATGTAGGTGAATGGTGATACACGGTACATGAAGATCCAGAATCCGGGTAGACGAGTAGGACCGACAAGGACACTAAGAGTTAACGGAGTCAGTTAACGAAGAAACTTTGAAACAAAGTAGCAAATAATCTTACCCGCAGAACACCAGACACAAGGAGAACATCATATTCGCAAGGTTACCACCAGTCTCGGGGGTATCAATAGCGGCAATGATCATGTGCGTAAACGTCGACGTGAACAACAAGAACCACAACAAGTAAAGGAACATCAATCCTCCACGTTCCGTAACAGTACCGGTGGGCTCCGCGTTCCTGAACAACCCAATAGGGTAGTAGAAACAGAAGAAAATCACCGCACCCATGGCCGCGTTCCAAGGAAGTTCAGTGCAAATGTTGGCGAGCATGAACGCTTGCCAAGAGTACGCCTTCGACGGACGCTCACGAACCTCGTACAAGGAACGTTGAGTCACAAAGTGAGGCATAATTTGGTTAACGAGATTGCCGAAAATGGTGAGGAGCATGAAGATGGAGAACATTTGGTTTGTCAAGCCTTGACGAGTGTTGTTCGCTTTATAGAAAGAGAAACCAATGAAGAGGGACTGCAGAATCCCATTTAGCACCCCAACTAGTAGTCCAAAATACCAAAAGAACAACGTACCGTCAAACTCGAAAGCGCAATCTTAGCGTAGATATAACTAGGCGTCCTCCAATACTGTTGGCAAACACGGTAGAAGCAAAGTCTGAACTGCGTCCAGAACGGTGCCGCAAACTCTGCATATTCCGGACTCTTCTTCCTCATCTGAGGATCAACAGCCGGTCTCGTCTTCACCAATTCCCTCTTCCTAGCCAGTTCATTCTTGACTTCTTGGTACTCAGCACTATCTCTCCAAGCCTCAGCGTAGTCTCTTGCGGCAACAGCACCAGGAGCAGCACCAATAACCTCAAGCATCCATTCGGCCGGGTTCGCATCAGCTGGACAAGGGTGTGCGCCTTGTTTCTCGAAGTAAGAGATGAGCGTCCGGGAGTTTTCACCGATATCACCAAAGTACACAGGGCGTCCACCACGAGCGAGGAACAAGAGTCTATCGAACTCCTGGAAGAGCAAGGCAGAGGGCTGGTGAATGGTACAAAGAATAGCTTGACCGTTGTTGGCGAGTTTACGAAGAAGGGTACAGATAGACCAAGCAGTCTGAGAATCCAAACCCGAAGTGGGTTCGTCAAGGAACAGAAGCAGTTGAGGTTTGGCAGCGAGTTCCACACCGATAGTGAGCCGTTTACGTTGTTCGACGTTCAGACCTATGTAAAAAACGCCACAACTCGTCAGTCAAACCAGATTAAAAAAGAGCGCGGTACAACGAACCTTCTCCAGGAACTCCAACGACAGCGTCCGCATACTTCTCCATTCCCAACAACCTGATAACTTCATCTACGTATGCTACCTTTTCCTCATCAGGCGTGTCTCGAGGTTGTCTGAGCTTAGCGCTGAAGATGAGTGCTTCCCTGACTGTAGACGTCTGCAAGTGGAGATCCTGTTGTTGAACGTAACCAGTTTTACGTTGGAAAGAACTGTCACGTTGATGACCGTCGACGAACATGCTACCGGTTACGACACCCATAGTCAGACGAGAGGCGAGAGTATCCAAAAGAGTAGTCTTTCCAGCTCCAGAGGCACCCTAAAGAGAGAGCGCACGTTAGACAACATAAACGATGCAACACGAGACAAGAAATAAATCACTCACCATAAGCGCAGTCAAAGTTCCCGGCTCAACCCACCCATCAACATGATCCAACAACCTCCTAGGTTCTCCCTTAATCTTGATATCGTAACACAAATCCTCCCAGTGGAAAATACTAGTTTGCTTCTGCAAATTACCCATAGCTTCCTTATCCACGCCATCCGCATCCTTCCCAGAGTCTCTCGAGAAAGAAGGATCCCTTTCACCTTTAGCCGCCATCTCGACGTCGTCCGTACGTTTAGGAGGAGCAGGGACATGTCCTCGTCTGAAAACGAGCACTTCACCCTTGGACTTGGCGGCAGAGATGAATTCCGTTGCGACAAGGTAGGTGAAGCAGAAAAAGATCATAAAGGCAAAGAGGATACCGAGGTTTCTAAGGAATTCAAATTTTAGTCCGGAAAAAGGCTCGCTAAGGAAAAAAAATTTAACATACCTCCACTCATGACCCTTGAAATAATTGTAAGACTGAGCGAGAAATACACCTCCATCAACAACGTCACTTCCGGCATCAGCGCCCACAGTCGCACAAACCCTCTGCGTCCCCGTAACATTATCGTACTGAGGTAAAAGTCCATTGAGCGAGCTTGGAATGAACGCCGTACAAGGCCACTCCCTCCCATAGAACTCGTTAATCATCAAACTCTCAAAAGCATATGCAATAGGGTCCAAATAATTCAACCACCTAAACCAAGGTTTCATATCCCTAGTAGGAATAGTAAACCCAGTGTAGATGATGAGCGCCAAGATGATGAGAGCGGCGGGAGTCATAGCTTGATGAATTGTCCGGGAAGAAGCGCCGATAGTACGGAAAATCATGGACATGACCATTGTACAGATGAATGAGAACAGGAAGAAGACAAAGAATGCGCCAGGAGTTCGGTTGAGGTTGGTCATAAAATAGAGGATGAGGTTGAAGGTGATACCGGTGATAATTTTAGCGGGAAGGTCACAGATCATGGAGGAGATAGCTTCGGCAGTGGGGTGATAAAGGGCCATACGAGAGTGTTTTTCGACAATAGGACGTTGTTCGTAAAGGGTCAGAATCTAAACGAATCGGGCGGCACGTCAACAGTGCATAAGGAGCGAAAAAAAAAACCAACTGACCTCCAAAACACTGCTGAACGCGTTCATTAGGATAGCAAAGAACAACAAAGCACCCCTCGAGAAGAAACTGTCCGTGTTAAAGTGCAAGTTATAGAAAATACTCGAAATGATGAGACCCAGAACCGAGTTTCCGAAAACCGTAGTGAAGAAAAGCGACAAATCCCCGCGAAGCCGGTCGAACCCACGAGTGAGACACATGCGGACTTGCATAGGGAGGGAGATGGTGTAAGGAGACTTTGCACGCCTGAAAAAAAGGAACCGCAGAAGTGAGTCCAAAGCTCGATGGTAGAGAGCAAGAAAATGAAAAAAAAAACGACTTACATTCCCTTTGCTTGAGCACTCTTTCTACTCTGCCTGAATTTGTCCAACTGTTCTCCACCGACGGGATATTGCCGGTTCCATTCACCGATCTCTTGCAACAACTGCTGGCGCTCATCGGATTCTTGCCAACGCTTCGCAAACTCGTCTGGTGTCCGAGGAACGAGGTTTTCGTAACCCGGGCGCGCTTGACGCTCGTAAGGGTTGGTTAATGACTATATAAGGAAGGGATGGAGTGAGTGAGTGAAGAGAAAGAAAACGAGGGAAAAAAAACATACAGTGAGGAAATCGGCGGTGGTCTGCCTTTCAGGACACAAGAAACCCATTTCGACGAAAAATTGCCTGGCATCTTCGGTGCGCCCAAAATAGATTTGACGACCTTCATAAAGGACCGTGACTTTGTCGAATAACTGAACACCGCCGAGATAAGTCAATCAACCATCTCAGGAGAAAAAGACAAAGAGAGAACTCACATCATAAATACTTTGACTAGCTTGATAAATAGCCACGACAGCGGTCGTTCCGGCGTATTTAGTACTCAATCCAAGCGTTTTCACGAACTCAAGAGCTGTAGCAGAGTCCAAACCTCTCGTCGAGTTATCCCAACATTGTAAAGGACTTCCGCTCAACGCGACCTCGGCGATAGATACACGTTTCCTCTCTCCTCCAGAAACACCACGGATAAAATCGTTTCCAACCTTGGTGTTCTCGGTATGCGAAAGACCGAACACAGCCATAACAACCGCCTTCATGTGCTCGGCATATTGTTCGCGGGTAACGCCAGGGAGACGGGTTCTCGGAGTACGAGCCTTGGCGGCGAAAGAAAGGGTTTGACCGACGGTAAGATTGGGGAAATGGACATCAGTCTCGGCGTTGTAGACAACTTCACCCCGGAAGTCCTTGTGCATGACTTCCCATGGAATACCTATAGAAACAAGATGAATACCAGTGCAGAGCATTGATGGAAACATGAAACGCGCCTTGGTAATTAATTTTGGCGTCCTCATCTACATAGAACCCGTGTGTTTCACCGGAGATAGTCTTGAGAAGAGTTGTGCAACCGCTAGAGACGCGTCAGTGAACAGTTCCTGTAGAGCGAACAAAACGGAAAACCGACCTTCC
Organism: Dendrothele bispora CBS 962.96; assembly: GCA_004369135.1. Lineage (NCBI taxonomy): Eukaryota > Fungi > Basidiomycota > Agaricomycetes > Agaricales > Dendrothele > Dendrothele bispora. The sequence continues at coordinate 61,711 of ML179670.1, forward strand.
CGGAGGGCCGAGAACGACCAACATCTCTCCGTTCTTCACTAATCCCTCAAAATTCCTCAAAATATCAATCCGTTGACCCTTGTTTCCGAGTACGTTCGCGATTGTCCCAGGAATATCCAATAGAACGTTTCCGACCGTCTTTTGGTGGTTTGTCGAATTACCGTATCCATGTACATTTAGATTGGTGAAGCTGATACCTGCAGTACGCTGCGGATAACTCTCCGGGTCTCTCGAAGTGACGTGAAGCAGCGTCCGAATCCATTTCTGATAATCAAATTTGCCTGAACGGGGATCCATGGTTGGGTCTTCCTGGTGTCCGAAAGGATTCTGGTATTGGGCAAGGTTTTGTTGCTTCAAGGACATGTTCGTCATTCGCCTAGCAAGGGCGACGACTTCATGTTGGGCGTCGGGAGGAATGTCATCTTCGGAACGGTTGAAGATAGTGCTTTCGGCATCGTTATCGACACCGGCGACGGTGGTGGTGACTTGGTCTTTGAGCTCTTTGAGCTTGGGGTCGGACTTGGATTCGCTCATGACGAGCGGATATTAAGGAGGTGTAAAAGTAAGGGGGAAATAGGAACGAAGGAATGATGGAGGTTGCATGGTGGGCCCAGTAAAATATACAGGCGAAAGGAAAGATGAAGCCGCTGATCAAATTCAGATGACAACCAATTGCTGTCAGCACTCGCGTCAAATGAACCTGGCTTCCTCCCACAACCCTTTCTTCTCGAATAATACTCCTTCATTCTTCTAGTGTTATAGTCCAATGCAACTTCACAAAATGAAATTCTCTATGTTGTACTACCTTTACAGCTCTATTTCTGCACCCAAAAGACCTTTTGTCCTACCAACTCCTGCTGGATCTATTCGGAGCTCTTCTCCGGGTGACCAATGGATATGTGAGCACCTATGCCGTCGATTCCGTCAGACATAAAAAAAGCCGTCAATACACCTAACAACACGCTTAATCTGTGTTAGTACCTTAGATGTTTCGGGAGGTATCTCCGGACACGACAAAGGGTAAATTTTCCATCATCCAATGAGCCAAGGCTTCCTTATTCGATCACAGCTTCATAGACGCGTGACAATCCCCCCTGCGGCACCTCGTTCGCCTCATTTCGCTCCGAACCCAAATTCCGTGTCAAAATCATTGAACCCCATAAACTTTGCTGTGGTCGTAGTCGATGCTGTGCAAGCGCTATATACAGCAAGTAACATATGTGGCAAAGGAACGAGGCTGCCATTGCTATTGTGGAGCAATCCAAGCCTCTCAAATTACCGATCGCTTTGCATCCCTTGCAGGCCAGCTTAGGTGAGTTTTAGGCGTTGCATGCCATACACTAACAACGCGTCTAAGTATTGCACCACTTTAGAAATAATGTTACTTGAATGCGGGGCATGGTACACACGCCACTTTTTCGTCTATTTTTACCGTAGACTGCGCGGGGATCCCCCAAATTCATGTGGTATCGCTGCGAGAGACAAATTCGTTTGTTGACTCGAATGTTATACACACGAAGTCTGTATGTTTACGCCGCACACTTTGCGGAAATTGGTCAGCGGCAAGACTATGTAACATTCAAACGTGGAGACTGGAAAGTTCAAACGAGTCAAGGGCTGTGGTTACTCACCCATCAACACAAATATACCAAGCAAGGTCCCCGTATTTTCCGAGTGCCTAATCAAACACTAGACTGCTGCGGCGCCGGCGCCGGTAAACCACA
>ML179671.1:0-42715 GCA_004369135.1 Dendrothele bispora CBS 962.96
AGTCATCAAAGCGTCTGTCGTTGTCTCGCGCCACTCGACCCCTGTGTTCTACCGTACAAACGAATACCACTGAGCGGGTATTCCTTTTCTTGCTTCAACCGTTGCCATTATCCGAGCCACGCTTCGCGACCACACCTTGAGCAAGTGGCGTTCAAGTTTGGTCAGCCTCTTATATGCGGAACGAGCGGGAAAAGGTAACTACTCCGATGCCATATTCTTTTCCTAGAATTATGCTAAAAATCCGTTGGTTATTTTTCCGCCATCCGAATTCCCCTCCATAATCGTTTCTTTTAGTATCATGCTACCATTTCTCCTTTCGAATCCTTATTTTTCGAGCCCCCGAGACTGAGCTTCAAGGAACTTTTTCAAAAACATCCAATTCACTCTATACACCCCTCTCGTACTTCCAATAACTGTCGACTCTTTTCTGAACTCCATTATCACATTAGGCTCTAGAGTGTTATACATTCTCGATACTAAGTACGTTGTATACTTGGACTGTCTCTTGTACTCTGACGTTACGACCCATTGTCATCTCCTGCCCCCACTTGGGCATGATTGGCATGATTCTCTCCGTCGATAACATGTAAAAGATATCTAACTTACATTAGGAGACCTTAGGAATAGCCTTGAGAATAAAAGCACACTCTCGGAGGCGGTCTTTCTATGACAAGTTCTACTAAGATAAGTGACTGGATCCAGGGTAAGAAAGATAAGGAATTTGAATGGATCCAGTGGTAGTTTGAATTTGGATTAATTTGAGCTCTCTAACGTCCCAACGCTGCTAAGCTTTTTATCCCAGATTTTGAATACTTCATGTAAGTGAAAGTAAGTTCATGTTTCCTTCGGGTCTCGACTAGACTGAAGGAGGTTCTAATGATAAGTTGACTGTAAAAAAACTCTCGGTTCCAAGTGTCAGATTCACTGACTGAGCACGCGCAACGGTTACAGGAATTTTGCCAGGTTTTTGTTAGGAGTAACAATAAGGCTGGGTGACTTTAGTGCGTATGTGTTATCCTAGTAAGTAGTGTGTATGTGTTACTAGATGTGTATCACATACTAGCTGCATATCTGCGGTGTACCAGATGTCTATCCAACACGGAACTTCACTTCTTTTGTGTGGGTTTCTAAGTAGTCATTGAACCAGGAATGAAATTCTGTTGAACATCATATAAAGCGGTATCTTGTTCCAACTTCAAGCAAGTATCTGTGAATATGACGGTTGTGGGTTTAATAAAGAACGTTCAAGCTTACAACACATGGGCCAGTGCAACTTGTCATTATTTGAAAGGACGGACAACTTGTAACGTTAGTAAAATGAATTCATGCTCCTTATAATCCTAGTAGACCTATTCGTTACACAATCGCGCAGCCTAGTTTCATGATCAGGAACTACTTCAAGTACGGCTACAAGTGCCCAGCTTCCGAGAGTCCGAGTCAGGCACCGGCGTAAATCCGAAGGTGGACGTTTTCGGAATCGATATTTCCCGCTGACAATGATTGATCTCGTCATCACATCTTGATAAAACCGGCATTGAAAGAAAAAAGGAGCAGAGGTCAGTAGAGTCGCTAGGACTAGGTTGGAAGGAAATGCACACTGAGCCTTGCAGGTTCGCTGCTTAGGTGGTAAGATAGGTAAGTATTACGATAAAGGGGGAGGCAATAAGTAAGCGTTTGCATGAACTAAATTGGGATTGACATGTGACATGTGATTATTTCGGGGCATCATCATGTTTGGTCTGTTCCTCACTTGCTCATAAAAGGGCAAGCAGCCGACAAGCAGCAAGTGAACGCTACTCTACAAAGCAAGAATGGCTATCAATGCAAGCCCATGGGTCGTCTTTGGAGGTTTTGTGCTCCTGTACCTCGCTCAACGTCTCGTTGATTTCTGGAGGAACGTGAGGTTGATGAAGTGCGTTGCCGTTTCTTCCTGGGCTGCCTACTTCCTACCCTCATAAGACCGACTAACTCGCTACTTATAGCTACTCGTCTCACGTCAAATCTTGACAAAATCCATCTCTCTGTATATGCGCGCTGCTCTCGTGTGTCGACTAGGAACGTTTTGAAGGTTAAACCACCCAGGCTTCCGCACGCTGTTCTCTCAACGCACTTTCTTTGGGAACCTGCTCCCTCCTATGACTGGTGTCACACCCGGGAGGAACATGGCGTTTTTGAGGAAACATAAAAGTGAGTCGTTTGGGCCCGTCAAGTCGTTCGCTTCATACTTATCCATCCAACCCTGTCGTCCTTTCGCTCATATGCAACTTTGTTCGTTCCATCCTCTACCCGGCCTCCTCTCCCCTTCCTCTGTGTGTCCTTTTTTGTAGTTTTTCAATACTTTGGATCCGACGTCATTGTCAACGTGAGTTGTCCTTTTTGGTTCTTTTGGATTGGAAGACGCGTCGCGCGACTAAACACCTTACCTTCCACTATCCTTCCCCTCCCGTTCGTCCTTCCCTGCTTGGAACAGGTCTCGGCATTCCCGAGCGAGCCCTTCGTCAATATCGCCGATCCTGCTATTATCACGGTGCCGTCACGCTCTATACATCCATCCACTTATTCGTGTACTAACTTGAAAATCATTCATCCCAATCCACTCATTCGACGCCTAAACCCACCTCTTCCATCTCTTCCCCGCTACCCCACGCTCTACATGTCCATCGTACACGTACACGTACACCCACCCACACCCACCCACGGTATACGTAGGAAGTAACCTCCTCTCGAGCCCGCTTTCCCAAACCCGTCGAGCAATACACGGTATTATCGTTCTTTGGGAGAAATATAGTCGCTTCGGAGGGTGAGGAATGGAAGAAGTATAGAAAGATTTCGGCTCCTGCGTTTTCTGATGTGAGTATGTAAATACCCCCCTCCCTTCTGTTTTTTCCCTACGTGTTTTTCTTTGTCGAGGGATGAAGACGGGTTAGACTGACACCTACTCTTTCTCTCTCCAACACCCCCAACACTCCCGAAACCAATCATCTTCCCACTCCCATCCCATCCCTACCCTCTCCGCTGCGTGAAGCGCAACAACAAACTCGTCTGGGATGAATCCCTCCGAATCATGGACGACCTTTTCGCCAACGTTTGGGGTGATCAAGACACGATCGTAGTGGATCATTGTGTCGATATCACGTTGCCTATTGCGCTTTTTGTTATTGGGGTTGCTGGTATGTTTGTGTATTTATTCCTTTGGTGTTTTTTCGCCGGTTCCTTCCTTCTTTCTTTCCTTCTCAACGTTACCTACCCGATCTTTCATCCCTTTTCTATATAGGTTTCGGACGTAAAATCTCCTGGCAATCCGATTTAATCATACCCCCGAACCATTCAATGACGTTCAAAGACGCTTTACACGAAGTCACTGTCGGTGTGTTTACCAAGTTGGTTTTTCCGAAGTGGATGATGGGTTGGACAGAGAGGTTGAGGAAGGTTCAGAGGGCTTTTGATGAGTTGGACGTGAGTGTTTCTTTTTTTTTTTTTTGGTTTTGAGGTTTAGAGACCTGACGAAGTATGTATGTACTCAATAACTAATTGATTTTCTTTTTCTTTTCATAGCAATACATGATGGAAATGATCCACGCCCGACGCACGTCCGAAAAGAAAGAAGAACGGTACGATCTGTTTAGCAGTTTGCTCGATGCGAATGATCAAGACGACGATGGTGACGAGGAGTTTGAGTTTGATGATGGGGAAGGAGGGAAAGAGAGAGGGAAAAAGTTGAAGTTGACGGAGAGAGAGTTGATTGGGAATATTTTCTTTTTTTTTTGGTTGCTGGACATGAGGTGAGTTGTTTTTTTTCTCTTCTTCTCCGGTGGTGGGAGGAGGCAGCGGGCGTGTTTGGGTTTGGGTATGGTGGAAAGAATATGTAGATGGAGAGAAGGGGCCGGGACTGATAGTGCTAAGGAGGAGGAGGAGGAGGAGTCTAGAAACCCAAGATTACGAGTCCTTGTCTCTTTGCCGGTCGGATGATTGTTTGGTTATTTGAGAGAAGGGGGAAGGCAACGGGAGCAAGAGCGGGTGGGTGGGTGAGAAGGGGTAACGGGGACATTGAGTGTGGACTTGATGTGCTAATATGGCGTTCTTTTTCTTTTCTTTCGCAAACAGACCACCGCGCACACCCTATGCTACACGTTTGCCCTTTTGGCTCTGTATCCGGACAAACAGGAGAAGCTATATCAACAGATTAAATCTCTTATGAAAGAGGACAGGCTTCCGGTGAGTTCTCGTTCCCTTTTTCTTTTTTCTGTCTTCGCCGCTGTGATACTATGAAAAAAGAAGTATGAAAATGGTGATTTGTTGACTGTTTTTCCTCTCCATTAGACGTACGAAGAGATGTCGTTGTTTACTCGGTCGATGGGGTAAGACTTTTCTTTTATATTTCTAGGTCTGTCAATGTTACTGAACTTTCGTTTCTATTTGTCAACAACGTATAGCGTGTTCTACGAGACGTTAAGGATGTTCCCTCCTGTATGTGTACCATTTTTTTTCTACACCTTACTTTCCCTTTCACTCCTTCTCCTTAATTCATCACCCCCCTCGTTTCTCTCTCTTCCCCTCCCAGGTCAACGTGATCCCAAAAACCAGCGCAGAAGATACCGTTTTCCACACCATCAACCACTCTGGCGAACGTGTCTCAGTCCCGATCCCGAAAGGCACAAGTATCGTTATAAACACACCTGGGTTGCATAATAATCGTGCGTTACAACGCTTTTTGCGTACTCTCTTTGTTTCTTTCTAAAATAAGTAAATATCTAGCTCGATACTGGAAAGACCCGCAAGATTTCCGACCGGAGAGGTTTTTGGAGGAGTGGCCGAGAGATGCGTTCGCGCCCTTTAGTGTTTGTGCGTTGTTTCTTTTCCGTTTTTTTTTTCGTCTCTTGAGTTTATATATGGGAATCTTTCTTTTCTCTTTTCCCTCACGGAATCAATGTTTGGTATGTGTAGGTGCTTGAGCGTGTATTGGTCGCAAGCACGTTTCCTCTCTCTCTAATTTTTTTGCTACCGTATCTGGAGCTGAGCATGATGGGTTCACCTCCTTCATTACTTTTATTCTGTTTTGTCCTTGCCCTCGCTTCCCCTCGCTCAGATTCTTTGAAACCGAAGGCATCGCCATCCTCACGATGCTCGTGTCAAAATACAAGATTGAGGTCAAAGAAGAACCCCAGTATGCAAACGAGACGTTCGAAGAGAGAAAGGCTAGGATTTTCCAGACGAGTCCTGGATTGACGTTGACGTGCGTGATGTTCTTTCTTAGAGCTGTACTATCGTTCTTTTTTGTTCTTTCTCTTGTGTACCTCGCACTGATGTTACTCGTTGGTGTGTATATAGACCGATTTGGGTGCCTTTGGTTTTGAAGAGACGGGTTTAAGGGAACTTGTGTCTCCGAGGCATTGGTGTGTGGAAGTTTGGATTTTGGGTTAGGTGTATTCCTGTCTTGAGAATAGGGTGCCGTTTGGTGAATGAGTCTTAAACCTTTTCTTGGATGGTGTATGTCTGTACTGATATTATAATTTCCCAAAATATGTTTTTGCCCCATCCTTAGTCTGATCCCGCTTATCTGACCCAGCACACTGAAAGTCAACTCACAATTTAGGGCTGACCCAGCCATTTCTACTACCTTGATCCAACCCACTGCAAAGTCTGACCCAGTCCGCTGAAAGTATATGATATAGCTCACTTTCTATGTACAATCCAGCTCAGTTGCTTAAGGCAAAATCCAACCCATTTCAAATAAAACCTGGCCCGCTCAATGCAAAGTTTGACCTAGCACCTGGTATTGACTGATCCAGCTTAACCCAAAGTCTGACTTAGTACTTTGTCTTGACTGATCTAGCCTAATCCAAAGTCTGACCTAGCATCTTGTCTGGGCTAATCCAGCTTTAACTTAGTCCAAAGTCTGACTTGGCATTTTTTTTTTGAACTGATCAAACTTGAGTGCAAAGTCAGCACATCCCGAGGATTGAACTTTACAAGCTCTATTCTAGTCCCTGAAGTAACTCAATCTATGCCCATACATAAATCTGATTCTGTCAATCATTTGCTGAATCAAACGGCAGAAAGTAGGTGATATTATCTGGCTATGGGGTGACTAAATCAGATTAAGTATTTTTTCCAATCATGAATTCAACTAACTGAACTAAATTATTGGATGTAAGTAACAAAAAACTGGCCAGCTACAGAGCAGTAAAATCTGATTCTTTCAGCCATAATTTCTATCAGTCAAAGAACAGCTTGTAAGTATTAAGTAAGAGTCATCAGCAATTTGCCCAGCTAAATAGAGATTGAATTTTATTTCTTAATCATGACTGGGGGGTATGACTGCAGGTGGCAAGGACCAAACCTTTAAAAAAAGCGGGTTTTAATTCAAGAGCAAATTGATCAACTAAGATACATTATACAATGTTTCTTCAATGAGCTGACAAGTTTACGAAGGGCCATGAGAGCTGTTGGCATTTTCCATCATTGATTCAATGATTTGACACAACTCCTATCTTCTGCCCTTTACTAGTTTTTGCAATAAGTATGCAGTTTCATATCCGGGTAATATTAAATGGTTTCAGAATGCATAAGCCTTTTCATGAGCAGACACACAAGCCTTGACACAACATATGTGCTCTGATTCGTCTGAATGGAATAACAACTATACTTGCAAGGGTAACGCAGAGTCATTGTTGTGATAATTTGGATCTTTTCCCCTTTTGACTCCGGGAAATTTCAACGGTGACGGGGACAGTTTACTTTCTATATCTCAAGGTATCCAAAATGTCTTTTGGGAGACCGAGCTTTGTTGCAATATTTTTTATACGGAAGACTGGCTGGTCCGTACTATGGTGTCCTGTGGGACATTGTACGGCAATAAATTTATTTAAGAGTTTTGTTGCAATTGGTTCTCTCTACAGCCGTGTGCGGGATAAATTTTGAATGGTTGGCGGGTAGTGCTTGCAAAAACTTTCGCCGATTGAAAACTTGTATGTCATGAGCAGCATATCTTTTTCTTTGTTCTTTTTGTACTTATCTAAAAGAATTACAACCAAACACGTCTGACGATACGGCTTGTTTTTTGACTCCCTTTTCTACAGGAAAACTCCAGAAAATACAATCGTAGGACGTACCGGGAGAAACGAGAGTGAGTCGATAGAAAAGTGTCTAGAGAAGATGGATGCCGCAGAGTTCTCGCGCTGGCCAAGGTTTGCTGCCAAGGGGGCGGCGACTCATGACTGTGTAGTTGAAGGGAATGAAGACTTGATGTTCATGAAGGTGTGTAGAGTCACTCTAGATGGTTCTGACCGTCCTCCAGGACAACGTTATCACAGTGTGATGCGAATCCCAACACGGACGGTGTCTACCCCATTCCAAACTCAAAGCGGAGTCACGGAGTGATAACATGAATTCAAGTCGTTGATCGAAGGAGTGACGTTGACGGTGGCTATGCTCGAGGTGTGCATAAAAAGCCGCCTCTCGATGACGACGTCCCTGACAGTTCCTTTCCTATTCTCTCCAACTGGTCTTCCTCGCTTTCCTCCCTCGGCGTTCCAGCGAATGATAACACGTGTCAGCCAACAACACCGGTCCCTTCATCGCCAACTCCACTTCGTAAGTCCAATTGGACTCGTTCCTATTGCCGTTCCGGTTACAATCTGGACATACCTACAGGAGCTACAGTGACCGATATCGTTTGGGATGGTTCCTCGACTCAGACTTTGACGTTTTCAGCTTCTTCAATTTGGTCTGAAAGCGACTGGAGTCCAATATCCTTTGTCTTCCACTTCACCTAAACAAACGGTCAACGCGAACCATAAGATGCAGGTGTCATGGTGGATGTGAACGTGGATTTCCCAGGTGTCAGACAAAGATTGATGGTACAGCTAGGGTCATTTGGTACGTTCTTCCTCTTTCTCCTTCGCGCTCTTTCTCACCTTTTTCCCTCCTAACTATAAGATCTCTCTACTACGTAACTTCCCTAGCCTACTCCACTATCTCCTCCGTCACCATTGCGGGCTCCATCCACGCATCCCAGTCCTCCTAGTCCCAGTCCTCCGAGCCCATGTCATTCATCAACTCCGCAACCACTTACCTCCCTCTCTTCCCTCTTCACTTCTCAATCTGATCTTCAATCCCTCATCTTCTCCCCTCAAACTTCCACACAATCTCAAATTCAAGCATACAAAGCTTCAGGGTATAAAGGACTCGTCCAGGAGATCAAGCGGATGATACCGTTCCGAAAAGTTATCAATTGATCTATAACACGATGACCGACGACTTGTATTCTTCCCCTTCGTCCGGTCAAATAGAGCTTTTAATCACTTCACTTCAACTCAGTGACCTAACGCTATCGTTCTCCAAGCTACCATCCAACATTCTCTATCGACGGGTCGGGCGTACACCACTTCAGGAGATGTTTTCCGCTTCGCATCCCGCTTATCTTGAAAAGACAACGTCGATTTGGAGACAAGGCGTGAAAATGCTCGATCAACTAGCGACTCCAATTCCTCGCTCTTTCAATATCTCTGGTCCAACCAATCCACCAGAAAACAAAAACACCTTGGACGGCGACTGGGATTCATTCATCCTCTAATCATCATCCATTGAATTCTACCCTCTTCTTGCGCTTCTTTACCTTTATCTCTTGGAGGCGTCATCGATCCTTCTACTTCACGCGTTTACGGGAGCGCGAATGTGAGAGTGATAGATGCGAGTGTTTTTCCTATGGAGATGAGTGCGCATTTAGGGGGCTCCGATGTGTGAAGTCAGGGAGGTTCAAGGAGTTGGGTTGATTAGAAGCGGAGTACGATGGGAATATAGGAATGGGAGTGCTGTGAATGTGACGGATAATAGCAGTAGTAGTGGAAGTGGAAGTGGAAATGCTGGGAGTGGACGGGGTACGGGTGGTGATGCGAAGGCGGCCATCATGGGAGGGTTGAAAAAGTCGACGTGGTGATGGCAGGTGGGGTTGGGTTTGTTTGGGTTTCGTTTTTGGTAAACCCATGCTTTTCTTTAGATTATGTCGTGTGTGCGTTGTGTGTGGAGATTGAGTTAGAATTGTACCTGAAATCTATTGCTAGAGCTACATATATTGTTCCAGTTAGAAACTTACAATCACTTTTGACTTGCGTCTCTGGGCTGCATAATATTTCAAGTTGCTCGATCGTACTCGTATTTACATACATAGATAGGCATACATAGACTGAAAACATAATTATTAGGATTGTTTTTCGTATTGACTTTCGTGCCGGTACTTGTCATGACACTCATAACTACTTTACCTTCCGCTCAACTATTCCTGACTCTTAACGTTATGCACACAGACCTGTGTATACTCCTTCATTACTCCCTTGTACACTACCCGGTGCCGAGATCTGTTGCTCCGTACCTGCAGGCAATTATTTGATGACCTTTACTATCGAGATTGATAAAAAAAAAATGAAAACTAAGTACTCAAAGAGAGTCTAGTGAGGATGTATGTATATACATTTTAGAGCGTACTGATCTGCAACGGAATTCACCTTTGCTCCTCTCGATAAATAAAATGCAAATAGCTATAGGCTATATGAAAGATCACCGCGTTATCGCGTCTTTTGAGTAATATAAGTCTAAGGAGTATACTTCTTCACCCTATTGCATTCCTTGACTCGAGGACGGAGCAAGCTCAGCGAACCATTAGAGCTCAAGGCATTGCGTGTACGGTGTGTGACTACTTAAGTGATGAATAAACCGCGCAAGCTTGAAGTTTTTAATCAATCTCATTGAGTCTCTGGACCCTCTACCAGTAATGATAGGAATTGTCACGGATGTCTACATGCGTAAAATATCATTGACAGCTTAACTTCAAAATCATCAAGGAGGAATCCCAAGTTTTCTCTGATTTGAAAATCGTAGAAAGATGAACATATGGACTCGACTTACTCATTGGGATTGAGATGTACTTCTGGACATGGCTTTTATGTGTGTCGTTTCTCGGACGACGATTGGGATTCATTCATCCTGTCCTCCTCATTCACTGAATTCCACCCTTCCTCTTCTTGCGCTTCTTTACCTTTATCTCTCGGAGGCGTCGTCGATCCTTTACTTTATGGGAGTGTGAATGTGAGAGTAATGGATGCGAGTGTTTTTCCTATGAAGATGAGTGCGCATATAGGGGCTCCGACATATGAGGCTAGCGAGGTTGGAGTCGGGTTGATTAGAGCGGAGCATGATGGGAATATAGGGGTAGGAGTGAGCTGAATGTGACGGATACCAGCAGTAGTAATAGAAGCAGAAGTGCTGGGAGTGGACGGGATGTGGGTGGTGATGCAAAGGCCATCATGGGAGGGTTGAAAAAGTGGACGTGATGATGGGCGAGTGGTGTTGGGTTCCGTTTGAGTTTTGTTTTGGTAAAACCCTTTTTTTCTTGAGATTATGTCGTGTGTGTGTTGCGTATAGGCGGTACTTGTCATCCTGGCTACTTTACCTTCCGATCGACTATTTTTGACTCGTTGACGTTAAATGTCAGACCTTTAAGTGGAGAGTGACTTTCGATGACATCCACGCAGTATGTGAGTAGAAGTTATGATAGACCTCATTAGGTCCGAATTCGTACCTTTGTCTAATTACATATGCATACCAACCTCACTCTTTATTGATGTGGGGTAAGTAACGAGTCTCGTTAAGACGAGCCGCCTAGCCAGCTGAACGGTCTTGAACGCTTTGTTTCAACGCTCTCCAAGAACTCGGATTTTGAGTGCCTGATGGTTTCCTAGACCCGTCATTCTCGCAACGTGGAATATGAAGTTGAATGAATCGGAATCTTCATAGAACCGAAGACTGGCTTTTCGACACAGCCACAGCCCACCAGTAAGGACAAGTCGCCTTGCGAATCGGTTTGTGACGTGGGTGGAAAAGCTCGAGCCGTTGTTCGCGTTGACCCTGGTGCCAACTGTGACCAAAGTTCTTCGCCGCCATCCAGATTGGGTATGACGTTTATCTGTACGGGCTCTAACAACAAACAAAATAATGATTTGGTGCTATCGCCCGATTTGCAAATTTGCAAAATGCCGTCATAGACTCATAACTTTCATGACCCGTCAGTTGAACATGAGGACTACACACTCCCGATCGGTTTTCCTGGCCCATGTCACACGCGAATAGAAAAATACTCTTCCAAGAAGCAGTTGATGATACGGCATGTCATTTCCATGGATCCTGTCAACTGAGATGAATTGCTGCTGTGCTTTAATATAAGCAAATGACCTGTCAGTTCGACACGGCGATTACACCTCCGATAGGCCTCGTTTCAACTCCGTTTGTGACTTGTCCTTCACTTTTCACCTTCAAGTACCCTGAAGCAATTCCATCCATCGCTGTCCTCTTCTCTGTGCCATTTGACTTAACCTCTCAAATCCTTTATCTGTTTGCTCTCCAAATAGAGTCTGGAGATCGATTACTCTCTGGTGCATTGGTTTATTTAGAGCGACTTGTTTGAATAGGTGGTAATTCCTAGCATTTCTTGGTTACTCGACGTTCGTTCGGTTTTTTCCCTTGCAAAGTTCAACCGCCTTCGCTTTCAAAGGCTCTCATTGTAGCACATTGTCTTTCACGCACCCAACTGCACTCGACTTCAACAAATAATCCATTTTGATTCTATCCATTTGTGCGCTCCTCGCCCCTCTCGCATTTATCAAATCCTGACCTCCATTCTGCTCCATCACCATCATCCTCTTTCATTGTTGATCGGAGGTATTGGATCTTGATAAGTCTGTTCAGAGACTGTAGGTATTGCATTTTTGAGGTCTCCAGACAGTATTCACAACTTGATTGAAGACTATTCAACATGTCAGAATCTGACATTCTGCCGGAGGGCCTGTCGGTGAATCTGACTGCGGCCGTATGTACTCACTTCACCGATCTACCTTACGACATACTGATTTTACTCTTGTAGGAGGTTGAGGAAACAGTCACCCAGTCGATGCCTGACTACCATGAGGATGAGGATCTTGAGCTTCACATGGCCATTACGATGTCTTTGGAAGAACCTGATGCAGAGGTATGTATCTATCTGGTTAAGCAATTACCAGCATACCTGCATTGACTCACATCTTCATAGACAACTGAAGATACCATGGAGGACAATTGGCCTATTGATGAGGAGGAGCAGGCTGAGGTTGCTCAGGCTTTATTTCTGTCAAATCTTCCGCCAGATATGTGTGATGAGCAACTAGCTGTGCTCCACCAGGCCAGGGTGAATGGAGCCAAGTCTGCTCAGGATGCTTTGGATCTTGTCCACTCTGCAAAGCAGTTGCTGGAGTGTGGAGAACCAGATGCTGTCAGCAATGTCGTGGGACTCATGCACCAGGCAGTTGGACTTGCATCAGAGGGCAGTAACTTGAAGGCATCACTGGTTCGAGGTCTATCAGATATAGAGTCTAAGGCAAAAGTATGTTTCAATTGATTGATGGCCAACTGTACACAATTAACAAGATATGAACAGGTTAGCGAGTTACACAGCTCCGCAATTCAGTTAATGGAGCTTTTTCAACAGTCTGGAGACCGGACTGCAATTGATAACGCTGTACAACTCATGGAGGAAGTTATCAAGTTCACTCCAGACGGTCACACTGACAAAGCAGGACGGCTCAACAACCTTGGAATTGCCTTCCAGAGTCGATTTGAATGTCTTGGCGAGCTCAAAGACATAGAGAATGCGATTGATGTCATGCAACAGGCTGTCGATCTAACTCCGGATGGCCATGCTGACAAAGCAGGACGGCTCAACAACCTTGGAATTGCCTTCCAGAGTCAATTTGAATGTCTTGGCGAGCTCAAAGACATAGAGAATGCGATTGATGTCAAGCGACAGGCTGTCGATCTAACTCCGGATGGCCATGCTGACAAAGCAGGACAGCTCAACAACCTTGGAAATGCCTTCCAGAGTCGATTTGAACGTCTTGGCGAGCTCAAAGACATAGAGAATGCGATTGATGTCAAGCGACAGGCTGTCGATCTAACTCCGGATGGCCATGCTGACAAAGCAGCACTGCTCAACAACCTCGGAAATGCCTTCCAGAGTCGATTTGAATGTCTTGGCAAGCTCAAAGACATAGAGAATGCGGTTGATGTCATGCAACAGGCCGTCGATCTAACTCCGGATGGCCATGCTGACAAAGCAGGACACCTCAACAACCTTGGAAATGCCTTCTCCCGTCGATTTGAACGTCTTGGCGAGCTCAAAGACATAGAGAATGCGATTGATGTCAAGCGACAGGCCGTCGATCTAACTCTGGATGGCCATGCTGACAAAGCAGGACAGCTCGACAACCTCGGAACTGCCTTCCAGAGTCGATTTGAACGTCTTGGCGAGCTCAAAGACATAGAGAATGCGATTGATGTCATGCGACAGGCCGTCGATCTAACTCCAGATGGCCATGCTGACAAAGCAGCACTGCTCAACAACCTCGGAAATGCCTTCGAGAGTCAATTTGAACGTCTTGGCGAGCTCAAAGACATAGAGAATGCGATTGATGTCAAGCGACAGGCTGTCGATCTAACTCCGGATGGCCATGCTGACAAAGCAGGACGGCTCAACAACCTCGGAACTGCCTTCCAGAGTCGATTTGAACGTCTTGGCGAGCTCAAAGACATAGAGAATGCGATTGATGTCATGCAACAGGCTGTCGATCTAACTCTGGATGGCCATGCTGACAAAGCAGCACTGCTCAACAACCTCGGAAATGCCTTCCAGAGTCGATTTGAACGTCTTGGCAAGCTCAAAGACATAGAGAATGCGATTGATGTCAAGCAACAGGCCATCGATCTCACTCCAGATGGCCATGCTGACAAAGCAGCACTGCTCAACAACCTCGGAAATGCCTTCCAGAGTCGATTTGAATGTCTTGGCAAGCTCAAAGACATAGAGAATGCGATTGATGTCATGCAACAGGCCGTCGATCTAACTCCGGATGGCCATGCTGACAAAGCGGGACACCTCAACAACCTTGGAAATGCCTTCTCCCGTCGATTTGAATGTCTTGGCGAGCTCAAAGACATAGAGAATGCGATTGATGTCATACAACAGGCTGTCGATCTAACTCCGGATGGCCATGCTGACAAAGCAGCACTGCTCAACAACCTCGGAATTGCCTTCCAGAGCCGATTTGAACGTCTTGGTGAGCTCAAAGACATAGAGAATGTGATTGATGTCAAGCGACAGGCCGTTGATCTAACTCCGGATGGCCATGCTGACAAAGCAGGACGGCTCATCAACCTCGGAACTGCCTTCGAGAGTCGATTTCAACGTCTTGACCAGCCCAGAGATATCACAGAGGCTGCTGTAGCTTACAAACAAGCAACAGAAAATACATCGGGTCGTCCTCTCATTCGATATAATGCTGCTTGTTGCTGGGCAATCTTATGTTCGAAACATCAGAGTCCTTCCTCTGCACTTGATGCATACACCATGGCTTTGGAAATAATCCCCCAGGTTGTTTGGTTTGGCCAGACAGTTCACCACCGATATGAGGAATTACCAAGGATTGGTAGGACAATTAATGCTGCAGCTGCTATGGCTATTTCTGTAGGAGATCTCTCAAGAGCAGTGGAGTGGTTGGAGGAAGGTCGGAGTATTGTTTGGAAACAGATATTGCAATTGCGTACACCATTGGACGAGCTCCACCAGCAGTACCCGCATCTTGCAGATGAGCTGTCGAGGGTCTCTCAGGCCTTAGATAATGCAGGAACATCTAACTTCCACAATATTGAATCGGAAATCAAACACAAAAATGCAGAAGAAGAAGCACAGAATCACCGTAGATTGGCAGCTCGGTATGAGGAGCTCTTACAGCAAGTCAGGGCGTTGGATGGCTTTGGCAGTTTCTTGAGGCCCAAAAAATTTTCTGAGCTTGCTCCTGCAGCTAGAAATGGGCCTGTTGTTGTTGTGAATGTAGCCGAATTGCGTTGTGATGCCTTGGTTGTTTTTACTTCCGGGGAAATTGTCCCTGTTCCTCTCCCGACATTTGCCTACAAACAAGCAGAGATGCTACGTTTAAAACTGCTCTCATCACTGCGAGCTCATGGTGTTCGGGTCAGTCGAAATGGAGATCGTGCCACATGCTTGGCAGGAAAAGACAGTCAGGACCATTTTGGATCAGTTTTGGCTGATTTATGGTCTCATGTTGTGCAACCTATCCTGCCAGAAATTGAACACACAGTAAGTTTTGTTTTACTAGTTGGTGACCTACTCTGATAAATTTCAATTTCAATTGATAGCTATATGAAAATGCTCATCATTACCTGCCCCATATTACATGGTGTGCAACAGGAGCACTTGCCTTTCTACCCCTGCATGCTGCTGGGATATATGGTGACCCAACAAAGAATGTGAATATATCTGATTTTGCAGTATCATCATACACAACGACATTGACTGCTATGCTGGGTTCTGTTTCCAAACCCAAACAAGCTCCAACTAAAACCTCCAGTGTTCTCATTGTCTCGCAACCTGGTACACCAGGACTGCCAACCCTTCCTGGCACTATGAAAGAGGTGGAGGTCATCCAGCACTACATATCTCCCAACCACACCTGCCATCTCACCCATGATTTGGCAACTGTTGGGGCAGTTTTGGATGAAATGAGCAAGCATGAGATCATTCATCTCGCTTGCCATGGAATCCAGGACATAAAAAATCCTCTCAGTAGTGCTTTCGCTCTTTATGATGGCAGACTTGAGCTCAATGTACTGATGAGACTGTCCCTTGAAAATGCAGAGCTAGCGGTTCTCTCTGCTTGCCAAACGGCAACAGGTGATGAAAATCTTCCAGAAGAAGCCGTCCATCTTGCAGCTGGTATGTTGGCTGTAGGCTATCCTGGTGTTATTGCTACCATGTGGTCTATTGGGGACAAGGATGCACCTCTGATTGCTGATAAAGTTTACGCAAATCTCCTGGGACATCGTGACTCGGACAATTCAGAAAGTCAGAAGGCAAAACTGACTCCAGCATATGCACTCCATGAAGCTGTCAAGCATCTACAGGAGGAAGTCGGTCTGACGAAGTTTGCGAAATGGGTTCCATTCATTCACTTCGGAGTTTAGTGATGATGCGGAAGAGTACATTCGTTAATAGTCTCTTGAAGACTGTTCCATTCTAATACCTAACTTTATCTTTTGCCTGAATTGTAGTGTCCAAAGTCTATGAAACCGAAGAAGTAGTGATTTTTTTCTCTCAAATGCGCTGTGGTTTTGTCTCATCCCATAAAGAAAAAAAATGTATAAATCTATGTAAGTAATGAAACTTGTTAGTTAGCCTTTTAGCCTGGTAGTTTTTAGGTATACTTTACTTACTGAATGGATTGAGTTTGCCCGTCCATAATTGTCCTGAGTTTTTTAACCAATGAGCACCTAGATATCACTCTGTTTTATACTGGTTGCTGACATGCACACTTTTAGAAGCGGTAATCTGCTGTGTGGGACTAGACAACACCAAAACAAACACCACTAAGTGAGTCTGTGTAGGTATACGATCTAGCAAGTTTGTAGTGTGAGTTGAAAGGACAGAACCCTTCAAGGTCTTTGTAGCTGTTACAAAATGAATGTGCCATACCAGTGGAAGCATGAGTAAGACTATCCATGGTATGATTTGTAAACATGAATCAAAGGAATCGGCCATTGCTCGCGTGTAGGCCGTGAACCATGTGGCAGCATTCATCAATGGCATAACACAGTTGCTAAGATAGCTGATATGACTAATGGAGCCATGCCCAGAAACAACCACTTGTGCGAGTTACATAGTAGATAGATAGATAGATACACGCCAAGTGGCCCCTTCAGGACCCAGCGGGGTGGCATTGTGTGGTCACAGTATTCTATAGACACTATGCTACAGGGCGAGGCTGTCCCCCCACACGTAGCCGCTTGTAAAGACTTTCCGAGCTGAATCACGAACTTACTCCGAAGCCGGTAGGACATTCATTCTGTCAAGACAAGCATGATTATACTTATTATTGGTTCCCAGTTATCTCTTCAGGAGCAATGAACATCTTTGGCTTTGCCCAGTGAACAGAGATTTCATACATGTACTTAGCACAAAGCCCAAGAATGTAGGAAGGTAGCTCACGGACATAAAAAATGGTATTAGAAATTGAGATTGCTGAATCCGTCTTGCCATGTGAAGATGAAGCATGTAGCCGAAATTTTCGGTACTCACTAGCCGTCATCGCAATGGGAAGATATATCTACAGTTGACTTTCCCATCTCGTCAGAGTTTGATTCACAAACCACAATGACAACGGAGAATGGAGAACGATTCTGTATCCAGATCACGGGTTCCTCGTATCGTCAGTGCAGCAATGCAAGCACATAACGCATCTGCAACGAGAATTTTACATCTCAATGAAGGACATTTCTGAGCTTGTATATTATCAACGGTGGTTTCTGATATAATATAGCTCAGCCATGAAGTTGCTTTCAAGTAGCTTACCAAAAACCAGGAAATGGAAGATACATTTTTAGCCAGAGAAATTCTGATGCGAAAACATGTCACATTGCGTCTTTCACTTCTGGGTTTGCCTCTGTATCCTAATCAGATTCTTGGATGTGCCAAGTCTACTATCAAAGGAACCTGGGTCAATGTACGTTGTATTCACAATCTCTGTTAGAATAAGAGTTTATGTCATGGACCACATAATATGGAGCTGGATAATATATTGCACTTGCGTTGAGCTCGCTGCAATCGCATAAAGTTGGTACATGATTTCTACCTACTTTTATACTACTAGTTTACTACAAATATAAGTATGACAACATAAACTACATGACGAGGCAATGATAAAACTATGATGCTATGGTGAGGTAGTGCTGTGGCTACTGTGGCTACTGTGATGTCAACTGGAGTAAAAACAATCAAAAGAGCGTAGCTAGATACATAGCTATCAACTGAGCTAGTAAATCTGTTTATCGTAAAATAGAAATTCCAATAATCTCCTCGAGGACAATCAACATAGAAAGTTGGTATCAGAGCTGGGTGATAGGGTCTAATGATTGATGTATCAAACCTTACACATGTCCATAGTTCAGAGTGCCACCTTAAATACTTCTGTATTAGACACATGTCATCCAGCTCCTACTTGACATATCACTCCACATATACTGTATAATTACGACCATAAGTTCATTGATGTCCAATTTTGTGGCCAAAAAAAATGCAAAACAAATCGCAAAAATCGAGAAAAAATTAAATCCGCACTCAAAAAAAATCGGGTGTTACGCGTTACTGAACTTACGGTCGTAATTATACAGTACCTAGTGTCCCCCATCTTCAGCAAAATAGCAAATAAGTAAGACTAGTGTGTTTTCAGATACATATTAACCTGAGAATTCTTTGGAGTAATTAAGTAGTATCAAACACTGTTGGAGGTATTATCTATGGTATGGCCCTTATCTAGTCATGCAAAGGAGGGAGACAACACTGAGATTTTACTTAGGGACAGGCATCCTGCTTACCATGGAGATACTTGTCATTTAAATGAAATATTCCAGGTGTGTCAAGCCTTATCTATCAAGCTCAGGTCCAGTTTCACATTCATTTATTCAGCAGTGGTTTTGGTCTGGCGAAATAAACGAAACCACGGATCGTTTGGCTTTTTGTGTCCTTGATCACCTCAGCCTATTTGGCTATCAATTCGTCCATTGGCTTGATCAATCTTCAGACTTTGAAAAGCTCGATAAATCAGCACTCTGTGACCCTGAGCGGCACTCTATGGCTATTACAACGTCTTAGAAAGGTCCGGATTGTTATAAGTCCTTTAACTGTAAGTAGGATGATAGGATCCATTTATGAAATCTCCCAGATGAATTTCTATCCAATTATCTGACGTTTCTCAAGTATTTATTGAGTGATGCAGTAATTGTGTGGAGAGCATAGGTTCTCATAAGAAATTTTGGGTTTTGTTGAGCATTATTTTTTTGGGGTCCATAGGCAAGTAAGTATCTGAATTTAAGGAGTGTTTTTCTTAATCTTTTGTCGTTTTATAACCCAGTTTATTTGAACGGTGATTCCTCCATAGTGGTTTAGCAATTTATATGAACTTATATCCTAAACCTAAACCTCAACAAAAGGTGTTCTTTGCAGTCATCCATCACCAAAACAGCACAAGTGAGATACCGGGTGACGGATGGATATGAAGTCTCAAAATGATGATATAACATGATATTAGTATTATAATTCACTGCCATGATTTTGGGAGAATAAAATGCCTTGTCATGATTCCAAAAGAATATAAACCTATCTCATTGTGATATGTGGCAGATAATCTATATGCCACAATAATATGGCCAGACCACTGTACGATCATAGTCACAACTCACCATTTGCCATGCAGCAACATTATGAGGGCCAACTAGAGATGTTAGCTATAGGTTTCACTCAATTACCAAATATACTGGGGAAAGGTGCCATTGCTTCGCATGGCAAGATACGAGGCCCTCCTTTTTTAGTGAGTTATAATTGGATTAGTACAGTCCAGATGATGTGACTAGAGCATGGCATTACCACTGTACATTGAAGGCATATGAGTACCATACATATGGAAACATCCCTGTACCATCTAGAGTTCTTCCTCCTCAAGACAGTACACAATTACAGTGAGTTAAAACTTAACCTATGTTATGCCAAAATATATTTACCATATGTGTAATGCAAGCTCTTGAACTAGTCCCTGACCAAAGATGCAACATAATGCTGGATATCAATGAACTGTTGGCAGTAATAACAGTAGTGAAAGCTGTATGTTTTCGTACTCCTTTAATCCTTAATACACAATACACCAATTACCATTTTCCCCCATTATCAGCTGTTTTTAAAATGTGATCATCTAAAGTATTCAATGCATCTAATGGTTCTACTGGTTCTATGTATTATCATGATGGTTTTTTCTGTGAGACACATGTCCATAATGAACAATTAAATCAACATGTAGAGTGATAACCTACAAAGTATGTAATCACTTTGAGAGTTAAATCTAAGAATTCTTCAAGTTTGTCAGGTTGCTCAAGAAATATCTTTTGACTTGCATTTATTCTACCATCATAAATATTGAAATATAGAAGGGGTCATCAAATAAAAGCTACACATATTGATGCAATGCATTCACTCTCTATGGAACCAATCTTGGACATAATAAGGTCATTGAATCCAGATGCCCACTTACTGTCTGGATAAACATATATCACAGGGTGTACTATGCTGGACTGAAAGTCCAAATCTGTGTAGAACTATAAATTACAAATCTGAATACACGATGAGCAAGAACATCAATATGCCCACGGATCTGGCCATATGAAAAATTATCTGCATCTGAATTGTGAAGTTTTGTTCAGATGATATCATGACCTTGTTCAAAGTCTGCTGTTGGGTAAAATAAATTATAAGTTCATTCAGAAGAACTATCAAATTCATTAAACTAGGCCACACTTTTCTGGATCTTGTTACCAAAGATTGAACAAAATTGTAAAAATAGCATTGTATAGACAACTCCAAACATTAGAACTCCAAATCATACCATGCATTGTGGTTACTCTCTGATGTGTATCATTTTCATTGATTTTCATTTTCTCTATTTGGGATGTCAATGACAGATTGTCCCTTTTCTTTAGCATTCTTGTTTGACTGGGATATTGTTTTTCTTTGATTGTGGAAAGATGGATTGAAGATTCTTTGTGAAGAAAATGGAGTGGCTATAATCTAACAAATTGTAATGCAAAGCCAATGAAGATTGTTTTTCTTTAATGAATATTGGAGCTTGAATTTGCTTTAAACAATGACTCATGAGCCTCATTCTTTTTGCCAATGGCTGTAGTCTCTGCTTCATAACTTGGTTACTACATATAACTTTCAAGTTCAGACTCCTGTGTAAATACTATGTGTTATACTTCAACTTGTTACTACTGATGTGTCCAATCTGGTTATCTGAACTCTAAGAAGTAAATATGACTCAAGATGGAGAATAAACCTTCACACTGACTGGGTGGTAACTCAGAAGTAACTTCAAATAATGAATGCTAAACTTGCATCCTTTTCTCTCCTCTCTCTTTTTTTCCTGTGACTATGAAGTATGAATGCAATGGAGCAGTGATGGAATTAAAGGAACAGGGGAGTTGGGAACAAGTCATAAGGAATTTTTGATGAACCCATTTTCATCAAGCCTCAAGGTGTACTACACTGTCACTGAGCTTGTTTGCTGGGCCAATGTCTGAGGCTCCATGTCTAATTCTAATCCCCCCTTCTGTTTACCTACTCTACATTTTCCCTATGCAGCACCATTTCCATGTCTTGTACATTATATGCATCATTTCCCACCCATTTGATTGGTGAATCATTACTACATACACTACCGAAATACTTACCTTGATATTGGTTTTTTGTTCTTGACATCTAACGGTTACTGCAAAGTGCAAACTACTTGAATTCCGGCAGATTTTTCCCTCCCGTTTCCTTTATTCTTTATTCCCTTCTTTTCATTCCCTTTCCTGTTCCCTTTGTGGGCAAGTCCTCAATTTCGAACCCTTTACACTTCTTCAGTGCTATCCGTTTGAACTCCGTCTTGTCCTAGCGCCCATTTTACCTATTTTCAAACACCGCCGGACTTGTCCGGGTGGGCGAGTTACACACCGGCTCGGCTGTAGTGAAGTGCCGACGTCCGGTCATCTTGTGACCGTGAACGTATGCGCCCTTCCCACGGGTCTGGATGTCGTTGTAAGTTAACTCGGCCTAAAAGGGCCTCGTAATAACACCGGAAACATGTAAATATGTTATCCGACCTAGCACGTTGGAGTAGCCTAGGGTTACTCCTTCGGCATCCCTACTCCAACGTCTCTCTGTCATCTAAACTACAATAAATGCATCTTTGAGCCATGAACGTTTCCAGTGGAGAATGATACTGCAAAAATCTGCAGTCTCATAACTTTAAGGTAACGTCGTAAGATCAACTTATTAGGTTTTCTTGTATCGTTGTTAACTTCATATTCTCCAGAGTAAGCTGTCTGCTACAACCACTGGCAGTTGTCGACTGTGTGCTGGGTCACGTAATACATTATTTTCCCAACACGCTCCTAGTTATGTTGACACTGTAGGGGGTGATTTATGTGAAGAATTTGTAATTTACTCATTGAGGAAGCATCTGTGAGCCATTACCCAATCGTCAAGTTCCGTGAGTTTAGCCAGTGAAGAACTGACCGCGATGGCTGTTCGTTATATGACAAAGCGCAAGAGGAAACCATATTACAAAGCGTGAGGGGAAGCCACATTGCGAAGCGCGAGAGGAAGCCGGACGGCTATACATATACTGGTAATCACAGGGAGGGAAGCATAAGGGTGGGTAACGACGAAAAACTGATAGGAGAGAACAAGAGAGTAACTAGATTGAATACGTAGCTCAAAACATGGAACCAAATTTAATACCTGATACGAGAGAATGAGAGAGTAAGTAAAGAAGAAAGAACATTGCTAATCGTCAGTATAAGAAACAAAAACTAAGCAGTGAACGATGAATCAAGAAATTGTGCGGACCAATGAAAAGAAATGCACAGCAAATAGAAATAAAAAAGGTTTAGAGCAGGTAGACCTGGAGTCACTTGTTGACCTGCGAAAAAGGAAAGGCTTCTCTTGTAGACCTAGTCGGGCGGATCGACGTTAGATGGAAGCACCACTTTCACCGCTTCATTTATAGACCTGGTCGGATGGACCGACGGTAGGCAAAAGCGCGAGAAAGGAAGGAAAGTTGAACTAAACTCTCCTCTCCGATTAGTCTTGCGTAAACAAATGTTCAAACGTTCAAGCCCGATGCATAAATGTGTTCATAAGTACGTTGAGAACACGTTGAGGGCAGTGTTTGTATGCGAATGTTGCTTGACAACGGACGCTCCCATGTATGTAATTTCAAACTCCGCCCCGAATATGATAGTCTCCGAGTCCGTTGGCCTTTCTTTCTTTTATACCACCACCAGCTTCTTCCCCTCCCACCCTCCTTATCTTCCCATTCTCGTCTTCTGTCTCCGCTGCCATTTGCCGTATAACCCTAGCTTCGGAACAGGTCGTCAGGATCCAAGCTCCTTCCCGTCATCATGAGTGAAAATTTCATTTGTCGTCGTATGCCACGAGAAACTTTGTGTTGAGGTCCATATATGCGTGGTATTCGTTGGATTCTATGGCTGCAGAGGAGGTGTGTTTGTCTTCAGGCTCTATATATGCGCAATACTCATCAAGTTCCGTGGTCGGATAGGTGATAACAGTTTCTCCCACTGTATACATTCATTTTTCGGTGCGTCAATGCTTTCGATGCATGCAGTACATCAATTTTGACCCTTCGAACACTTGATTAGCCTAGTGAAATCACGAAGAATTACGGTGTGTCCAAATATTTTGTCTACGTTTTCGCTGTACTTTGTTAGCAACAGCACAATGCACCCATGTCGTTGCCAACTACAACGCTCTTGCGGGACGATACTCCTTTTTAACGCGTGCTTTCTTTTGCTCATGAACTTGGATATTACCGTATGTTCAACTCAATGATATTTTTCTGTGCCGTTGTACTGTACCTTTTTAGCCTTTACTGTTTTCACTGTATACTTTTTAGTAATGTTTTTAGTACATATATGTGATAATACAGGCGATTTTTATAATTCTTTCCCCATCGTGATCCAGTTGGCCGATTAACTATATGATCTAGTAAGTAATGTATGATATACTGTGTCATATGTGACCATCAATGATATACTGCAAAATTCGTGATATCCCTCAACATACGTTGGAGTGGCCGAAACTGGCTAGAGCGATGCCAGAGGCAAATACGATGGATGACCTAATCACCTACCTACGAACATGGAAACACTACATATATAGCTTATGTAAGCTACTCTAGGGCCGACCGGAGCAGGGAATCCCTGCTCCAACGTGATGTCCGTCAGTCATTCATGATAAAGTAGATAACTCATGCCCAACATACTGCCATTGTTATGGGAAATGATCTTGAATTTTACAGTGTGCCTAGCCCCCGAGTTCCGTATGTCTTCGATGACAATTCTAGGTTACGATGATAGGGTATAATATTGAATGGTATGGTATATATATGGGTTATACCGGTATGTGTTTTTTGGTGATGTCTGACACGGTAAAGTTCAGTTCAATACAATCCAGCAATTGATTATAACATATGTATAACGGTAAGTGGTGGCGTTATGAAGCTATTCCTCTCTCGTCGGATATTTCCTCGATGTGAAAAAACTCCTTAAACCCCAACGGAGGTGGAACCGGACCAAAAACTTTCGAGGTTCCCAGTCCCTACCTATCATCGGAGTCGGGGACCAGTGATGCCGCTTAATACGACAGTGTTGCAGATCCGGCACAATGGCATACTTATCCAGAGGATCACATGTCTACCTTCCAAATGGAGTTGACATGAGGAGAGCGCAACTCAAGTTTAGTAAAGAACAAGTCCCCCATTTAATTCGGCCTCGTAGTAATCACATCCTGCTGGATGGAATGACATACCCAGTGTACCCCACAAGTCCAAAACGAGTCCACATAAATTCCGCTTCGTAATTCATCTTAAACGCGTAGATTTTCGCCACCGATATCCCCAACTTTGCTATTCTCTCGCTATAACTCGACTGAGCGCGCGACACGTGTATAGGCTACACAGCTTGTGCTCCTACCATCAGGTATGTACATAGTTCGTTCTCTTCCCTCTTCCCTCCCCTTTAAACTGCTGGTAGACCTTCTTTAATCAGTTTCCGAGTGTTGGGTTTATCCTTCCTTCTTTTCCTTCCTTCCGAACTTCAGACCATGCGCCTTTTGAACACAGAGACCTTTGAGGTCCAAGAATTCCTCACCACTGTTCCTATTTTCGCTATTCTTTCGCACACATGGGGTGAAGACGAGGTCACGCTCCAAGACATCCAGAATCTGGAGACTGTCAAGGAGAAAGCAGGCTGGTCCAAGGTCTGGAATACTTGCAATTACGTCCGACAATACAAGTACGATTGGATCTGGATCGATACGTGTTGTATCGACAGGTCCAGCAGTGCCGAACTTTCCGAAGCACTCAATTCGATGTACCAATACTATGGGAACGGCCGAGTCTGCATCGCGTACTTAAGTGATGTTTCGAGGGAGAAAATTTTTGAAGAATTGAAGCAGAGCCGATGGTTCAAGAGAGGTTGGACACTCCAGGAGCTCATTGCACCTCACTCTATAGTGTTTTTGGACAAGGATTACAACATGATTGGCACTCGATACAGCATGCGGAAGGTCATCTCCGAAGTGACTTCAATTCCTATTAGTGTATTCAGCGATGGAAAGATCGATGGTTACAGCATTGCACAGAAAATGTCGTGGGCTGCATCTAGGGAAACAACAAGACCTGAAGACATGGCATACTGCCTCATGGAATTTTTGGCGTGAATATGTCACCAATTTATGGGGGAAGGGGCAACAAAAGCATTTATGCGATTGCAACAGGAGATTATCAAGTACTCTGAAGACCGTAGTATCTTTGCCTGGGTGGCATCACAGGATTATCACCGGGACAGGGGACTATTTGCAAGCTCCCCCTTGGAGTTTGCATTGTCTGGGGATATTGACGTGTCCAAATCAGAGGATCTTGGTGGTAAATCGGCATTTTCGTTCGGCAACAACGGTCTGCGTATCTATCTCCCTCTGCAACATCTACCGGATTTTGGAGAAGACATATTTCTTGCTTCGCTGCATTGCCGAACAGCTAACAAATACATTGGAATTTATCTTCGACAAAAGGGACACCGCTATATCCGACTGTGCCCACATTTTCCACTACCCTCTCGTCGGATATTTCCTCGATGTGAAAAAACTCCTTAAACCCCAACGGAGGTGGAACCGGACCAAAAACTTTCGAGGTTCCCAGTCCCTACCTATCATCGGAGTCGGGGACCAGTGATGCCGCTTAATACGACAGTGTTGCAGATCCGGCACAATGGCATACTTATTCAGAGGATCACATGTCTACCTTCCAAATGGAGTTGACATGAGGAGAGCGCAACTCAAGTTTAGTAAAGAACAAGTCCCCCATTTAATTCGGCCTCGTAGTAATCACATCCTGCTGGATGGAATGACATACCCAGTGTACCCCACAAGTCCAAAACGAGTCCACATAAATTCCGCTTCGTAATTCATCTTAAACGCGTAGATTTTCGCCACCGATATCCCCAACTTTGCTATTCTCTCGCTATAACTCGACTGAGCGCGCGACACGTGTATAGGCTACACAGCTTGTGCTCCTACCATCAGGTATGTAGTTCGTTCTCTTCCCTCTTCCCTCCCCTTTAAACTGCTGGTAGACCTTCTTTAATCAGTTTCCGAGTGTTGGGTTTATCCTTCCTTCTTTTCCTTCCTTCCGAACTTCAGACCATGCGCCTTTTGAACACAGAGACCTTCGAGGTCCAAGAATTCCTCACCACTGTTCCTATTTTCGCTATTCTTTCGCACACATGGGGTGAAGACGAGGTCACGCTCCAAGACATCCAGAATCTGGAGACTGTCAAGGAGAAAGCAGGCTGGTCCAAGGTCGCAATTACGTCCGACAATACAAGTACGATTGGATCTGGATCGATACGTGTTGTATCGACAGGTCCAGCAGTGCCGAACTTTTCGAAGCACTCAATTCGATGTACCAATACTATGGGAACGGCCGAGTCTGCATCGCTTACTTAAGTGATGTTTCGAGGGAGAAAATTTTTGAAGAATTGAAGCAGAGCCGATGGTTCAAGAGAGGTTGGACACTCCAGGAGCTCATTGCACCTCACTCTATAGTGTTTTTGGACAAGGATTACAACATGATTGGCACTCGATACAGCATGCGGAAGGTCATCTCCGAAGTGACTTCAATTCCTATTAGTGTATTCAGCGATGGAAAGATCGATGGTTACAGCATTGCACAGAAAATGTCGTGGGCTGCATCTAGGGAAACAACAAGACCTGAAGACATGGCATACTGCCTCATGGAATTTTTGGCGTGAATATGTCACCAATTTATGGGGGAAGGGGCAACAAAAGCATTTATGCGATTGCAACAGGAGATTATCAAGTACTCTGAAGACCGTAGTATCTTTGCCTGGGTGGCATCACAGGATTATCACCGGGACAGGGGACTATTTGCAAGCTCCCCCTTGGAGTTTGCATTGTCTGGGGATATTGACGTGTCCAAATCAGAGGATCTTGGTGGTAAATCGGCATTTTCGTTCGGCAACAACGGTCTGCGTATCTATCTCCCTCTGCAACATCTACCGGATTTTGGAGAAGACATATTTCTTGCTTCGCTGCATTGCCGAACAGCTAACAAATACATTGGAATTTATCTTCGACAAAAGGGACACCGCTATATCCGACTGTGCCCACATTTTCCACTACCCTCCATTGACGACCAATCAGAAGAGTTGCAGGAAGTTGTGGTAAAGGAAAGCGCCATCCCTCAGCAATGGGACAAAAGGGATGATCGCGAAATCCCTATCGAGTTCAAACTTGACGACTCACAAATCACCCTTCTTGGCGAGGTTGACCATGTTCGTGATGAGAATCCTCATCACGTACAGGCCTTGTCATTTCGTCGTTATTCAAGTGGTTATTTCAGACTTCGGACCAAAAACGGAGATGAATTTAACGTTATTCTCTCGACTAGCCCTAATAATATCATTCCCATGGTACAAGTGCGATTCTTCATCGACGATCATTTCGTCCCTGGATACATTCCCACTCTTCAAGACAGCGTTCTATCGCGTGTTGAAGACGACAGTGCCCTGGTGTCCTGTTTTGTGCATGTAACTGGAAATGCATCGAGGACAAGTATTATCGAATTTCATTACATCCCCTCGTCCAATGCTCAATTCGAACTCTACCGTCAGATAGACGAATCCAGAAGCTCACCAGATGCCTTGGGTTCAACAAATATCAATTTCAGAGTTGAG
The DNA here is from genome assembly GCA_004369135.1 of Dendrothele bispora CBS 962.96. Taxonomy (NCBI): domain Eukaryota; kingdom Fungi; phylum Basidiomycota; class Agaricomycetes; order Agaricales; genus Dendrothele; species Dendrothele bispora. The sequence goes on from ML179671.1 coordinate 27,958, forward strand.
GCTACACCCGCTTTTTCCGACCTCGAGCGCACTTACCCATCTAGTCTTCTTTGTAGTCAAGAAGGGAAAACGGTATACGGGACACTCTCAAACCTTGGCGATATTCATTGTGTACTTGCATACTGCTACATAAATCCCTGGGGTGTCAAGGAAAAATTTGTCTTTATAGCACTCGGCCTGGAAGGTGACATACCCTGGATAGATGTCGTTGTATACATGTTACCTGATGGGGTCCCAATCTCCGACATGTGGGAATTTTATCTCCCTTCGGGCTCAAGGTATGGATGCAGAAACAAGCAGAATGCAACAGTTTCATTCGATTCTGATTCGTTGTTGAATCTCACTGTGAAAAAAAAGACATCAGGTCTTGTTTGGTATCACGTTGTAATGGAAATGGAGATCGAGAGTATTTCGTCAGAAGCTGAATCAGAAGAAGACCCGATGGAGTTGGATGGGTAGTAAACAGAATACGGCCATAGGAGGCTGAGTAACGTGGTCATCATATCATTGAAAGGGTGGAGAGTCTGAGTGGGGGGTTCTTGTTGGTGGAATGAAGTGAGGAAACCTTGTATACTTCTACAACTTTGAACGTACAATAAGTAGTCTGATTATCTTCCATACCCATGATATAAATTTTTTCATTCAATCTCAATTCCAAAGCCGTGCAACATACTGTACCCCTTTTCCTCTAAGACTCTCGATCACCCGCAACCATGGCTCTACAACCTCGCTTCTTCGAATCAGAACGGCTCGAGAGGGCAAAAGACTCGTTATTAAAGTTTTTCGAGTGCCAAATCTACGGGAACACCAGATCAAAGCTGCGGAAAACATCATTCCTGGTATCACTACATTATACGACATTCCTACAGGCGGTGGGAAGACCCTTGCATTCTGGCTACCACTATTCTATCACTGGAGACCTGGAGACACGTCAAGAGAGTCCGAGAAAGTAGTCGTGGTAATCAACCCGCTAAATGCGTTGATGGGCTCACAAGCAAAGGATCTAAATGATAGGGGGATAACTGCTGTTGCTCTCAACTCTGAAAGTGGAAAACCCGAGGATTTGTTTGAGGTGCGTGCCATTCCATTTCTCAATTACTCATTCTGACCTATCACATAGACACTGCCCAATAAGCGAACGGGGTACCGATGACTTTCTTCCGGATTATACGGAGGTTGGTGGCATGCTCGCTTGCTTACCAAGTAATGTCCCTATACTCGCTGCATCGACGGTTCCGTCGAACCAAACGGTCCTGGAGTGATAAGCAGATTTTACATTATTGAAACTCTCTTTTAAATATTTTTTGGGTTTGATGGATCTCCAGAGTTTCATTACTTACTTACTTACGTACATGAGGAACTTCACACGATTAATGACATGGACGCCTTTGGGTAGAAGAAGTATGTTTGGGACAAGCAAGGTAAAAAGGCTTGAGATGATGACATGAACCACGTACATTTTGGTTTATGCTCTCATTATGCTCGATATGACTGATAGTTTTGATTACATTTCCAATTAGATTCGGTCTCAGACTGGGACCGTTGACAAGCCTTTACTCAACGATTCGGCCTTGCATTCTTCGGATCCCGCTTCATCGACGACGCCAGAAGTAGACGTCAAGTCTGTGATAACTCGGACGCGAGACAGAATGCAAGACTTGAATTGAAGAAAGATTGCTTTTGTCAATAAGGTGAGGATTTAATCAACAGAATCTCTCCATCATGATATGGATTTAACAGCGGAAACAGACGCTCGTTTTCTCTGTCGGTGCGATCTCGTGTGGGTTACTATTCTCGGAAGCACTGCTCAATGATGGGTTAGACAGATGAATAGATATGGGTACAACGTCATACCCACTCAATCAATATCTATCAATCGATCAATACTTAGCCTCGGATAGGATTTAGTTGCAGTCGCAAAACTTTTCGAGTGTGACTGTCTGGTTTCTCAGTAATTGGGTTGTGATCGGGATTCGACGAATATTTCAACAGTCGATAAGGACACTATGCTAACTTTTCGGAACTTAATTTGGTCGCCATCCCTTCAAGTGCGCCATTATTCCAGCTAAATCTTCATTCCAGAAGAGAACGCGATCTAACGGTAATGATGTCAGAAAAGTGTCTGTGTATTGAGGATACGCAGTATCTTTCTAATAAGGTGTTTACTTGCAGAGGCTCTAGTCTTCAATAACGAGAAGTATATGATAACATTGGTACTAGTAAGCACTTTCTCTGTGTACCCCCACATATTAAAAAAACTAGCGAGCAACATATCAATTATACATCAACTCCATTCTCTGGAAGCAATTTACCACCCTCATAGTAAAATGCCTTGAGGGTCTGAACCATCCTCTTTTGCTCAATTATAGCCAACTCCTGTTTGAAGTATTTGTCTGCATGCGAAGATAGCGTATTCTTTGGAACGAGGTTCGCCTTCGGAGTCAAAATCCATGCTTCACCCGACGCAATAGTGGCCATCGCTGTAGACATCAACATCCATCCATCCGTCGCTGTGTGGGCAGCTCCATTACACCGTTCAAGAATCAAATCCCTTATTTCAGTGGGGAAGATATCTCGTAGAACCTTCTTGGAATGGGCCTTTTTAACTTTATCGAGGTCGTTGAGGTTAACATCGTTCGTCCAGAAGAGACCATTGGTAAGGGCCTTGTCTCCGTTCAGGGATTTACCAATGTTGGTAATTTCCTCCTGTGAAGGGCATTTTGTATCTTTCTCGAGCTCTGCTTTGATAGCAGATTGGCTCTGTCCTCGAGGATACAGGTTCCTAGAGGAGAGAGCTTGGTCTTCACCCACGGGGACGGCGTGTGTGGCCATGAAGAGAGTGGCGCAAGCGGCCAGAGAGAAGACAGAGAATGTGAAACGCATCGTGAGCAGAGAACTAGATATTTGCAGTGAGCAAGACAGTGTCGGCAAAAATGAAAGAATTCTCTTACCTTCTAGTGTAAATTTTTGAGAGAACTGAGAAGGTTGGAAAGGAATACGACCTGCGTATTTCACTGTGAGAGAGATGTGAGGAACGACCTGCGCTGGTTTGAACACTTATTTTCCTTCAGTCTTTATACCTTCGCCCAAGAGTGAGTGCTAAGAGTATTTCATGGGGAACGGAAGTAAAGTGAACGTATAATCCTATGCCAGCTAAGGTCGCTGACCGAGCTTGAATGTTTTCTCGTTTCAGCCATGACATGGTGACGTTTTACTAGTAACAAATTGGTTACTGTTCTAGACGTACGCGGAGTAAATCTCCAAGGCTCTAGTGAATTGCATTGTTGTCGGACGACGATTCCATAGGTGGTACTAGACAGAAACTATATTACAGGTGACATTGCCATACAATCCACGGTAATTTGGGCTGCGTTGAATGGGACGCTTGATGCAACCAAACTCAAGTCCAACATAAGCATACGATCGGCAACTGTGATGAATTCCGATGAGAGAACCAGCGCCCGAATCGGTACCCATACACGGATGTGAACTCCAGATTTGATGGTTTGAACCCGAGAATGTATTGAAGTGAGTATCAATGATTTTACGATAATGGGGATACTAATGATGATTACGACGCGTTGATCTCTTATTACCATTTGATAAAGTTGACGAAGCTCATTGAATGTTTGCAGTGTAATGCCTGATTGTATGCGTATGCCCATGAGACGATCAAAACAAACGGGAGTAATACAAGTAGTGGCTGTCTCTATTTTTCATATTGCCACGTCGTCTATGCCTCGGGGTATTGCGACTGTCCTGCGAGTTGAAGAAATTCCTTATGATACGGATGCCGTGAGAGGATTTGCTTTCCCCGGTCAAATCCGTCCCACTCAATTGCCGAGATTGGAGAACATGGTACACGCACATCAAGTATTTTTCAATGATTCCTAGACAATAATGGCCGGTCATCGGAAATACATAGAATTTCTATGTTTACATCCAACCATGGCGTGTCGCATTTAATCAGAAGTTTTCGAGTTGTTCGTCTACACCGTTCCATTTGAGATTCAACAAAGATACATGTTGAGGTAACCTGATATAACGTTTCTTGACGATTCTTGACGAGGCCGGTTGTGGAACGGGCATTGCCCATCAACTGTTACCGGGCCGGGAAAGTCGATACCTTCCGCTCTAAACAAGACCACATCGACGACGGACCTGGGCTTAGTTTTCATGTAAAGACGATTCCTTCACTCCGGCCTCATAACCCAGCTCGGCAGCGATAAATGCCAGAAATAACGACCGCGCACTGGCGCGTAGTGATGGTCCACTTCCACTTTATGGCATTTCCTGCTTAATACATAAAATAATTACATCGTCTCGAAAGCGCAAAAATCCATCGGATTCAGGAGAAAGCTCTTGGATGACCGGTTTAGGAGCTGGATCGAGCCCTTATCCTTCTAATGAATCTTCTTTGCACCTTCAACCCACTCTCCCAAAGCAGCTGTAAGGTCTTTTGAAATAAAAAAACTCTTCCCTTAGAATGTTTCAAGTGAACTCAGAAACCCAAAAAACAACGCTGGGAACATCTCGTCAGATAAATCGCCACCCAAGCAGAAGGACAGCCGCTGGTAAACTCTTCCATCCCAGACCAGCCAACTCGCTTAAATTACGTTCTTCCTGAATAAAGAGAAGTTCGTCCTTGGTGAGATCATTCTTTCCATCGTAGTAAACAAAAGCCTCTTCCTTGCATAGAGTCTGAAGTCAATTACGCTGGTGATACACAAATCACTGTCAACAAGGATGTGGTCAACCTTATCATCCATGTGCTTGATGAAAAATTCGGTTGATTGGACCTTGGAGGAAGGAAGGCGAGGAATACAGTGCAGAAGGAATCGATGTAGAGTTACCTGACCTCCGGGGACACTTTAGTTAGAAGAAAAGTAGGCCAACGCAACCCCGCTTGGGCCGGAAAAGTTGATGCCTTCCGGTCCAAACAGGACCACATCGGCGTATTCGAGCTGTAAAGACGATTCCTTCGTAAACTCGTCCAGTTGTGACCAGCGTCAGTACCTAATCAATGATGCGGTTGTGTGGGTGGTGCTTTTGCTCACGGATGTTTGCCAGGTTTGATCTCTGTGGCGAATTGGTGGTAAGTATACGTTCGATGGACGTTGCGGTGGATGATCGATGATACTTGAATTAAGGTGATTTGTGCTTCCTTTTACTACCGCAAGAATGCAAGTTTCAGATTTGTCTGTGTGAAATTTCCTGAAGGAGTTGTTTATAGTAGTAGGCCATTGTTAGAAAATGAATTCGCTACCGAGAATTGGTAGAGCAAGATCAAAGCAAGATAGAATAACTCGATCAATAGCAGGGAATCTGACATTGGGAACCACTTTTTCCATTCATCTCCACATATTAAAACTACCAAGCAACTTCTACGTTCCCTAAGTACTACGTAGCCGATCTTAATCTATGAATTATACATCAACTCCTTCCGCTGGAAGCAATTTGCCTCCTTCATAGTAAAACGCCTTGAGGGTATGAACCATCCTCTCTTTCTGGATTATAGCCAACTCCTGTTTAAAGTATTGGTCTTCATGCTGAGATAACGTATTATGTGGAACGAGGTTAGCCTTCGGAGTCAAAATCCATGCTACGCCCTCCGCAATAGTGGCCATCGCTGTAGACATCAACATCCACGCGTCCGTCGACGTGTGTGCCGGTCCATTACAGCGTTCAACAATTAAAGCTCTTATTTCATCGGGAAAGAGATCTCGTAGAACCTTCTTGGAATGCGCCGTTTTTACCTTATTCAGGTCGTCAAGGTTAACATCGCCTGTCCAGAAGAGACCATTGGTGAGGGCTTTGTCTCCGTTCAGAGTTTTAGCAATGCTGGTTATTTCCTCCTGTGAAGGGCATTTTGTATCTTTCTCGAGTTCTGCTTTGATGGCAGATTGGCTTTGTCCTCGAGGATACAGGTTCCTAACGGAGACCGTATGATCCTCACCCACGGGGACGGCGTTTGTGGCCATGAAGAGAGTGGCGCAAGCAGCCAGAGAGAAGACGGAGAATGTGAATCGCATGATGAGCAGAGAGCTACTAGATATTTCTCGCAGTGAGAAAGAAAATGTCGGCAAAGAACTGAAGGGATTTCTTTACCTTCTAGTACGATAAATTGCTGGTAATAGAGAAGGTTGGAAAGGAATACGGCCCGCGTGTGCAACTGAAGATGTCTGAGAGATCTGAGGAACGACCTGCGTTGGTTTGAACCCCTATCTTCCTTCTGTTTTTATACCTTTGCCCAAGAGTGAATACTAGAAGTATCTCATGGGGAACGGAAGTAAAGTGAGTGGATCCGGTGTCTGTTCAAGCTGCTGACACAATGTTTTGCAGCTTCAGGTATGGTGGGTTGACGTTTTACTAGTAACAATTCACTAGCAACTGTTCAAACTTAACTATGCGGAATAAACCTCTAAGGCTTTGTCAGTGGCTTGCATTGCCGTCGGGCGGCGATGGCTGCATATTTCTGACCCTATCTCACGTACTTAGGTGGCACTAGACAGAAATAGCAACACAGGTGATGTTGCTATTATCATCAATGTCAATTGGTTGAAAGGGATATTTGATGCAACCAAGCTTAAGACCAATCGTGACCAGTTCCGGGAAGAGAACCAGCGCCCGAGTCGGTGCCTCATACGTGGATCAAAGCTTTTCCCATCTGATGAATTGAAACCTAGAATGTATTCAAGTGAGTATCGATGATTTACAATAGCGGAGATACTAATGATCACATCGCGTTGATCTTTTTGCATTACAACTAGGTTGCCGAACCGGTGTAATTCACGCATAAGGCAATCGGGACAAACCAGAGTAGTAGCTGTTTACCTCTCATATTGCCACGTCGTCTCGGAGTATTGTGGCGGTACTGCGAGTTGGAGAAATTTATAGTACGGATGTTGTGAGAGTTTTGTATTGATGGAGCTTGCTCTCTCCAGTCGTATCCGTCCCAACTTGCGAGGTAACCGAACACGGTACGTGCAAGTCAAGTACCAAGATACTTACTATATTACGATCCCTAGACGATCATGATGACCGGTTATTGAAAGTGCATAGGCTAGACAAGTGAGATCCCGAGCTTCAAGAATACCTGGGTTCAAATCGGTATTAGCATTAAATTAGAATAGAATTGTCTAAATCAATGCGTCATTGTCCAAGCATTTAATCGGATATCCCCAACTTGAAGTGGCAGAAGGAATTCCCGTGCTTGTCCATCTACACCGGTCTGCTCCATCTGAAACTTAATAAAGACGTTTGAGGAAACCCAACGTAGAATAATGTTCGGATGGTACATGACTGAACATCCGAACATAGGTTGTCTCAGCTATTCGACCAACCTGTTCTGAACATTGTCAGCAAAATCTGAGCCGGAGTATAAATTTCAATAGATTTTATTAGGGAGTATTAGAGTTAATTTCCAGAGAAAATTTGGCTAAATTTCGACGGGCTACGCGGCGCTTAAGTTTTGTATACATTGTAAGTAACTCCGACTCGTCCTTACCGTATTATTGTTCCTCTGCCTGCATGTTCCGCCTGCTCATTTTGCTGCTCGTTGTCGGCATCCGGAATAGAAGACCACTGATATATCCTTAAGTGTGATTTTTGAGTATCCGCCTAGCCTACTGGCTCCTTCTATAGCATTCAATCTGCTTTGGGGTCATGCTCTGAACACAGAATCAGAGCCTGAACAGTGTCAACATTATAGCGACTCGTGTTGGTCAGTGTTCTCAGAACCGGACGAGTCCATCAACTCGTTGGGGCTGGGCAATGAGCACCAGTACTGAGATCTGAGAATTGACACGTAGCCTGAGTCGCATATTTTTTTTAGCCAAAATCGCTTATTCTTTAGACGCGGCCACGTCTAAAATTGACTTTAGATGTGCTGCTAATACTCCCTATTGCGGCCGGCATCATTTGTAACCGTAAGTCCTTGAAGGAAAGAGGAAGGAAGTATACTTATATCCGCAAGCTTACACTGAAAACATCGAAACTAGCATGAGAAAGTAATCACAATGACCCAAACACAGCTACATGGTGATTCATCCTTTCCGAATTGTCTAGCACATTACGGTACCAAACGCCCATTGACAATATGAAACATCCCAGGCCCGTCGTCAAAAATGTATATGCACTGCTAGAGTTTAGGTAAACTCCTACTAGTCTGGAAAGAAAAAGTCAATCATTGAATAGGCATCAGTAGTTTTGCTGAGTATACAGTATACCAAGTACCTTTTCTGAGAGTACTTATGAGTAAAGTATTGTCTGTTGGATAACTGAAGTGATTTGTAGATACTTAGAGTCTCCATAGAATTGGGCAACAAGTCTAGGAAACTCGCATGACTTGGAAATTGTTGAAAGCTATAGTATGAAGTAGTGATTGTCGATGATTCATACCCCATAAAATTATCCTAGAACCAGTGTCATTCGCTGCTGTGTATGAGTTGTTTTCGAGTCTTTGTTTAGCGGTGGATTACAATAAAATCACTAATTCATAATAATTGTCAATTTCTGTGTATTGTAATTACCAGAATCTGTTTGCAGCGACTCACCATTATCGTAACTCAAATCTTTGTTCTCCACCTAAAGTGTTCCTAAGGCAATCGAATTACACTCGAAAGACTCAAAGTGATGTATACCCTTTCAACTGGGTTCATGGTTTAGAGTTTGATTCTGTGCTCAAAGTTGAGACATTTGATCGTCGCGGTTGCCGCATAGGCTAGTAGGTTGCAACGCGCGCGTTCAATGTCCACGCTTCAAGCGCTGTAAAGTTTCTTTGAGACTATTCCATTCGGTTTTATCGTAGTAAGAGACAATCCAGAGGTGCCGATGGAGACGGAGCCGAGAGGATATGTACCTCCAAGAAACTCGCAAATGAGCGCTTGAAGTCGCGAGGTAGCCACCTTCAAGTTTTTGAATTATGAGGCCCTTTAGGGACTTGTCCTTACTAACTCTAGCTGGCTAGCATTCTGCGTGTATCCCCATTTAGCAAATCCCCATTCAAATTACCAGACCGGATGTCATGAGATACATCGTAACTCCTTCAGGTTTGCTTGACCCTGATTTGACCAGCTTTTTTCAGCTTTTTTCAGTGGATCAAACCGGGCAAGTCACAAGGGGACCAGCCAGCAGGGTTTTGGTAACAAGCTGCCTCGGCAACCATTGAATTAGCCAGCAAAGCCGGCCAAAGGAATCACGTCATTTCATGATGTAAGCATTATTACAAGGTCATTCAATGGCTGCCGTTATTCACAGTTTCACAAAGTTGCCGGGTCACCAGACACCGGCACTTCAAGCCGGTGACACTTGCCCACTCGGAAAGTCTGGCGGGGTTTGAAAATCAAACGGCTTGTAGGTAGGTCGGTAGATTATATGGCTACTACAATATGCGTGGTGCCAGAAACAGCACAGCCAGAATTAGTGTTGCCCATGACTCCGCTCGGCTCCAACTAGTCGACGAGTCGAGTCTATTTTTAAGCGAGTTGAGTCTAGCCATTGAGTCTAGACTCGGCTGACTTTAAGGCGACTCGACTCCGACTTGAGTCGACTCGGGTCGCCTATAACTACACTGGCAAAGGTTGCACCGGTAACTCTTCCGGTATGATTGGTCATTTCCCCTTTTGGCAATTGGGTGTACAGTGGCCATACAAAATGATGTCGCCTCCCAATTCAAAAGCTCAATTGAAACGCGACATCATTTTTTGCGGCAATTACTTATTTTAGGAAGCGACTTATTTCACCTTTTGTAATAAAATTGCCGTTTATTTACTTTTCTTACTAATAAATTCACCCTTGGAATTTTATTAACGTAAGCGAGTGACTTGAGCGACTCGAGTGGGAGTGAGTCGAAAAATAAAGACTCGACTCCAGAGTCACCGGCATTTTGAGTCGGAGTCACCCGGAGTTGAGCCGGAGTGAGCCGAAGTGGAGTCTGGACATCACTAGCCAGAATCACGGCCGGATAGGAGTGAGTGCAACAAAGATGCTAGTACTGTTCTCTATGCAAAAAATGAATAGCTTATGTCGTGATGTTACTTTTTCGACACTGATATGTAGAGTGAGTCGCGACCAAAGAAAAAAATGATTCTGGTACATATGTTAGCTCTAGGTTGCAATTGGAGCAAAATGAACTTGAGGTAGATTACTTTTGGTATATCAAACATGGTCGTTTTGGTCTAGTAGGTAAGGTATGGCCTCGTGGTATGCCACTCGTTATCGATGAGGCTTCAAGCCTGTCGTGTTGCTTTTTGTCCGAACTTCACTTGACCTTCGGCCTCAGTCATCAGAGAAAATGACGCTCCATTTTAACCCCATTTCAATGATTATAATCCACTGCAATATTTCAATCAAGTTAAAATCCAGCCACCTCATTTCAATCCAATTATAATATGATTAAAATTCTTGTAACTATTACCCGTATTATAATTAGGACAAAATCATTTCAGTGAGTAGAATTAGATTATAATAATGTGGGGTAATCATAATCACATTGTAACATAGGGCATCATTTAAATACCAATAATAATTCTAGGAATTTCAACACCAATAATCATTTTAGCAATTCAAATCAAGTTATAAACATGTGCCTTAGTCCCAGCTGGTATACTAGTAATGTGTACAAGACGAACCGCACTTTTTGGCATCGATATTCGTTTTCCTCGTGACATTGACTTAGCGTCTGTCACTGTGAGCAGCTAAGCGCTGCTCGCAACTTACACCCAGGCGCCGCGATACCTAGAGAACAAAGAGGGAGGATGGATAGCAGTGCCAGTCTTGCGAGTTTGTCTATTGTCTTTTTTCTCTTATTTCAGAAAGTAATCCTCGTTTACTAGTGATGACTCCTCTCCACCGCTCTCCTTCCAACCTCCTCCACACGGACTAACATCCAAGACCACAACCGCCGCCTGCTAATCAGCCGCCGTCGCTTCATCCACTATCGTCCAACTCACCGCATCACGTGCCCGGACCGGAAAATTTATTCGGAGGAGTGGACTGGAGTGGATGACCTCAGCTCTCCATCTTCACCCGTAACCATCATGACTACTTCTATCGACAACCTCAAGCAAACCGGAACCGTCGTCGTCTCCGACTCTGGTGACTTTGAATGTACACTTCTACATGTCGTCGGATGTCTACAAGCCCCAGGTAGGTTTCTCTCTTTGCATAGATTTGGAATGAGTCCTTACTCTACGTTGTGAAATAGGATGCTACAACCAACCCTTCACTCATTCTTGCCGCTGCTAACAAGCCTGGCTACGCTCGTCTTATCGACGCTGCAGTCGAATTCGGCAAATCCAAAGGTGGAAACGTTGACAACAAAGCGAATGCTGCTATGGACCGACTCGTGAGTACTATCATCCATCTTTGTTTATCAATCAAGGACTGATGGTTTAACGCGTTGTAGTTGATTGAGCTCGGTAAGGAGATCCTCAAGATCATCCCTGGCCGTGTCTCGACCGAAGTTGATGCGCGTTTGTCCTTTGACAAGGAGGGAGCCAAGGGGGAGGGTATTCAAGCAGCCCGGGAACTCGAACATGACGATGGCATCCACTGCAATCTCACCCTCCTATTCGGTGACCATCGCTCCTGCTCTCCTCGAGGAACTCAAGAAATTCTCTGAACCTGTTCCCAAGAAACTTGATGCTGCTGCTGGTGCGCCGTTTCCCCTTCAACTCACTTAACGTTCATGACTCATCTTGACTCTATAGCCCCCAAAGAATCCATTCCGAAGGTCTCCTAGATCGACAACAAGCCCGAGTTCCGCTGGGCATTGTTGCAAGACCCGAGCACAACGACCATTCCACTATCACCCCTCGATCCTCACCCAACAACCCAAATCTCCATTTCCTCTCCTCTTCCGACCCAACCCGCTTTAACGGAACCCGTCCTTTTCACTACACTTTATTTGCTTGTTTGAATATTGTCATTTTTTCTTTATTCTTTCCTTCTCTCTTGGCGAGAGAAACCATCTCCTTCTTGGTGAAGGATGAACCTACGCTTGAAGCGTAATTTTGTTTACATCTATCTTATTGATATACTCCACTCTCCCTTTCTGGCACGCGTTGGTATTCGGTACTACGTGTATTCACCCTTTGACGGTATTCGGTACTACAAAGGCTGACCAGTCCTTCTTAGCTCGTCAGTATGCGGTACTCCGAGCGAATTCCTTTCTTTCTCTATTCATTACCTACGGGCCTTCAATAAAATTCAGCTTGAGAGGTGTCAGTGTGTGCTTGCCTTCTTGCGACCTCTCATCTGAACTTTGTTGTTATTTATCATTGTATGTCGTGTCAGCTAGGGCAAGTCACGCGTCAAGTCGCGCGGATTAACCACGTGATCACGTCCCTCTTCCTCCTCAACCACCACCGTCCCCATGCCCCGAGGAACCATTTGTGGTCGTTCCGTGGGCAACGCTTCCAGAGGTGGTGTCCATGCTATCGGAGGAGCTTCTCGTGGCCGTGGTCCCTTCACCGCTCAGATCCCCACCCCTCCAACATCGGACGGCCTCATAACGGAGACGCGTAATCAACAACGCGTCCGACAGCAAGAGGAGCTTCAAGACGAGCCTCAAGACTCCACAAGGACCGTCGGCAAACGAAAGCGATCATATTTCTCGATTGCGAACGCGTTGAGCAAGCACAAGTTGTCGGATCGAGGAAGGTATGTTTGTATACGCATATATGCGCGCATTGTATGGTTTATTCGTCGGTTTACGTGTCTTTTCGACCACCATCATCTTCCATCTCGATGCCCAGAGTGTAAGGGGACAGTCTTCCTTCTCACTACTATCTTTCTTTCCACTATTTTCCTTTTCACTTTTTACTATTTTTCTCATCTCCTTCCATTTGACTTATACTCACATTCCCTTTCACTGTACATCCTTGAGTCCTTGCTTCTCAGATTCTGTTGGACTTACATCTTCCTTTCCTCAGACCTTTAGGTTTCTCATTAGTCATCATTTGTGTGACAAGAGATCTAGAGTGATGTGACACTGAGACTCAGTGTCACGTCACTCAAGTGACTCACATGACTTGTGACACTGAGACTCAGTGTCACATCACTCATGACCTCACATGACTAGTGACACTGAGTCTCAGTGTGACTTTACCTAATCCTGTATAGTATTAGTCACTTGTTCTCATGCCTTCCACATAGACAGTGCATCCTGTAGGTAGGATCCCTTGAGCTTTTTCTCTTTGGATCCCCTCCTGCAGGTCAGTAGTTGTTTACTTGTCTTGTATCTATCTCATTATATATTTCCCTTTGGATCCCCTCCTGCAGTTGTTGAGTGTATTCCTCACCTAGCAGGTGTTGCCCTTACACAGAGGTCGTGGTTCTGCACCTCGAAGCCATGTCTCTGGATTGAGTGGGAGGACGAGGGGGGAATTCTTTTTTAATGCTGGTTATTTTGAAGGAGTAGGAGGAGGAAGGAGGGATAAGAGGGTAGCCGCTACAATGTTAAGTCATGTTTCAGCCCACGCAAGAGACTACTCTGCTGTCAAACCGTCACCACCTACACCATCGTCGACTCAAAAGTCTTCGTTATCCTTCTTCTCTGGTCCCGCTCATATGCTACTGCAAGACCTAGTGCGACATCCACCTCTTCTTCCACCGCTCGTTCTCTTTGGCTCACATATTCTTGCTCCCATTTGTGTTTCTGTCCCTTCTCCGTTGCCCGTGCATTGACACGTCACAACAGCCGCTTCTGAGGTTTCTTCTATCCTCGAGTTCCGAATTACAAGCACCTCCATCGGCAGGAACGTCGAGGAGACTGGTCGTGTCTTAAGTACGTCTGTGTCTGTCAGGAGTCAGCTTTTTGGGACACCCAATGACGTGTTTTTCAAGGTGTTGGTGTCGGTGCCGGTATTGGTCGTGTATGGGGTCTCAAAAATGTGCAAGGTAAATGGCCCAACGTATTTTCTTCCTGAGCTTTCCAGCTCATCCCTTGATTTCCTTTTGTAGTCGAGGAGATGGTGGAATTCTCCTCTGGTGTCCGTGGCATGTGTCTTAACTTGGAGGCAGACAATGTCAGTGTGTCCATCTTCGGTAACGACCGTCTATCATTGAAGAGCAGACCACGACCTCGAGACCTTTAACAACTTGCTTGATGAGGTAAATGATTTGTTCTTTTATGTTGATCATACTAATTTGAGTAGCTTTGCAACCGACAGCACAACGCTCACCGGGAGAATTTCAATAAACTCAAATCCCTTGCCTCCACATTTATTCCTGTCAACTCGCACGTTGATCCGCTCGTTCTGCCTTTGGCCTCTAGCCGTGGCAAGAGCGAAAGAGGTATTAATCACCCTATCATCGCAGCTCTCTTCTGCCCCTGCGTATATCGTCTGGACCTTTTTCTCTGATTACAATGCTCGGGGACATTGGTCTGTAATTTGCTCCTTGCTCTTTTGTTGTTTGTTGTCATTAGGTACATTACTGTATTACATACCAGTGAATATTATAGCATTGTTTTCATACAGTCACGAATGCTGGTATTATAAGCAAGTTTTGAGGAATGAGATTTATTGCTCACTATTAAAATCTTTGAAACTTGAATATAATCTCATTTCAACCATTGAAATGATTCCAACCTCTTCAATGGTTCTTGTGAGTATAACCCTCAAAACTTGATTATAATCAAGTTTCAACTGTTAAAATGATTCTAGCCTCTTCAATGATTCTTATGATTATAACTCTTAAAACTCAATTATAATTGTGAGAATGATTGTAGAGTCCTAAACTATTTTAATGATTT
>ML179671.1:48506-63268 GCA_004369135.1 Dendrothele bispora CBS 962.96
CTTGGACAGCTGGAGGAGGAGGAGCGGGGTGGGAGGAACGGTCATCCAGCAAGTGAATGAAAGAGTCCGAGGGCAGAGAGGTGTCACACTGGGATAAGAAAAGGGAGAGCGGATTAGAGCCTGTAGAAGAAAACAAGGAAACAATGCTAGGTTGGATTGAGTTTGCAAACATGACGGGCTCTTCACATCCAGGGATTCGGAGTCGACACGGGGTCGATGTTGATGGAAGAAAGAAAAGAAGATGCCTGCCGACTGTCAAAAATCAAACATTCCCAGGCTCTAGATCCCGCCTGCCGAGGAACCGGCACTTTGCCACCTCCTCGTCACATCCCCTGCCTATGAAATTTGAGTAATCAGCTATTTTTATAACGTTAGACCAGTTTTGTTTTTTCCCTAATTTACTTGTGGCGTTGAACCAAATAAAGGGAGACGGCTTTAGTAAACAAAGCCAGACATCATAGGAGTCATGTTTTGTCTGGTTCAGCACCACAAGTACACAAATTGAAAATTGCTGAGTGAAAACTGGACTAACGTTATGAAAATAGCTGTCAAGAGTCCATTGACAAACAATTCGAAGAAAGGGGAACAGAAAAACTCACGAATACCGATCAAAGTCCACATAGTAAGTACTTATGATACGTATCCGAGCCCAATTGGCTTAATGGAGGACCGGACTTTGGAGTGCACCAGTTGTAACTGGGTTTACTATATGGCTGAATAATACCCCGCGAAATATCAGCGTTTTTATTCCATTTTATTTTGCTCTAACGCCATTTCCGTTTTTCATGGTGGAGCGCCCGTACCTGGCACGAACGAACAACCGTCCTGTGCGTATGCACAGAACGGGTGATTGCTGAGTCAATGTCACCGTCTGCTGGGGGCGCCCATATTTCGCGTTGCAAATCCGGTCTAATAACTTTGACAACCAAATAGTTACTATTATCGTTTGCAAAAAACGTGAGAAAACGCGTGCCAGCAAAATTGTTTTATATTTTATGCTCATCAACCTTTAACAGCTCATATCTCAATAACTATTCAGTTCCACAATAGTAAGTGGATACTGCCATGACCAGAAAAATTGCCCCTATAACCCTGTATACTTGAATTTTTTTGAAATACTGTTGTTTCCATTCTATGTCTAAATAAAGCATATCTTAATGTCACTACAAATTACTATAAAATAAGCATGTATTCCAGGCAAGAAAGTCTATGGGATTAGAGACCTTGCGCTTAGCCAACCGTCGCCAACCGTTGCGCAGATTTGAATTGAAAATTGACGTCATATTCAGCCAAATCTGCGCATCGGCTGCGCAACGGTTGGCAACGGTTGGCTCTGCGCAAGGTCTCTATTGTTGGGGCAGTTATTCTGGGTGTGGTAACACTTAGGGGATAGTGTAGAACAGGATATTCATTGGGATAAAGGTTGATTTAGGTTCACAAGTGTAAATTTCAAAAAAAATTGCAAGAAACCTTCCTGAAACATGGATTCTCTCATATTCTTTTAATCATAAATCAGCCAACAAAATCCCCCCAACATTGCTATAAACTTTGTTTGCCTGGAATACATGTTTATTTTATAGTAATCTATAGTGATATTAAGATATACTTTATTTGGACATAGAATGAAAATAACATATATTTCAAAGAAATTCAAGTATACAGGATTATAGGGGCAATTTTTCTGGTCATGGCAGTGTCCACTCACTATTGTGGAACTGAGTGGTTGTCGAGATATGAGCTGTTGAAGGTTGATTAGCATAAAACATAAAACAATTTTGCCGACGCGCGTTTTCTCACGTTTTTTTGCAAACGATAATAACTTAATCAGCTATAACCAATTACAATAGACTGCATCTGCAACACGAAGTATCAGCGTTTTATATGTGTTCAGGCATACTACCTCAATATTTGGTCAGGCCCTGCTATATTGTTCTCTAACCCCATTTCTGTTTCTCATTGCGGCACACCCATGGAGGCTATTTCCCTTTGCAGATACTGTGATGAACAGACCTGTGCAACCTGAAGCCTTAACCACTGGGCTAAAAGGGCCACAATACCAGGGTACTGGTATTGGGGGCTGCACACTATATATAGTGATCTAGACCTGTTGGGTAACCAAGTTCAACCTTCTGACAGATACTCAGTTCTGTGTAATTGAATCGATTGGAACATTAGTCTGTGCACTATGCTTATTCAATTATTGCTACTTTTGCAGTTGGATCTGACCGAAATTCATTTCTCTAGAGTATAAAAGACTCGCCAAACTTTGGAAGGATTCTCCAGAGCAGGTCTCTTTCGCAGTTGCTTCTATACTCAATACCGTTGCCGGTCAACATACTACTTCTCATATCTCCTTCATAATCACCTATCATGTGGGGACTCAAAACTGTATCTTCCCTGGCTCTGATCCTTTTGACGACCAAACATTTTGCTCATCAAAAGGATCAGAGCCAAGGAAGATACAGTTTTGAGTCCCCACATAATAGATGATTATGAAGGAGATATGAGAAGTAGTACGTTGACCGGCAACGGTGTCGTTGATTGCCACGCATTGGGCGGTGCACCACTTTTCTTTCAAGTCATAAAAAGGCCATCGTCCACATCATTCCGTGTGCCATAAGTGCTTATCACATTAAAAACGCTACCCTCTGAACTATCGAATAACCGTTTCAATTTTTTTCATTTGCAGAGTGGTCCGTTTCATCTGGTTCTAAGAACTCGTAGTACTTGACAGATCGTATAACACCACAAGCATTGCATCAAGCATTAAGCTCAAGCCTGGACCAGCTGACTTCCTGAGAGCGACTCAAAGTTGTTGAAGGGCGCTGATCTCAACGTTCATATGGCGATGTGTATGCATCTGCCTCATGTTGTTCCAGTGTAATTTGACCATTTAAACTCAACGTCTCAAAGTCCTGACATCTTTTCTACCTCTATCCCCACCTTTCTCCCCAAGGTGAACGGAACTATGTCTAAGTCCAACTTCTTTGAAAACACCTCACACTCCTCTTTCAAAGGGAGTCATATAATCAATGTAGCGGGAGATAATATCCATATTATTGGTTCTCAAGACCAAATTGTTTCAAACGGTGTACGCAGCGAGTCAATTTTCAATGAAGTAGGTGTCTCAGCGATTTGTTTATCAAGTACAGGCTCTAATCCTACCGGTAGTACCACTTACGTCGGTGTGATATACGATTTTTACGAGAACTCTCTACAAGCGAAATCGACGAGGAGAAGACACTGTGGTGGGATCGGAATCCGATGCGAAAGAAATTGAAATATACTAGGACTGCCCATAGTGTCAGCTTATTTGGTGTACCTGGTAATTACAGACATTGTGTGGCTGTTCATTATAGCGCAAGAGATGCATCTGTCGTATGTTGTCGAGGTTTACGAAATTTTGAGATCTTCAGACTAACCTCTTACAGTTCTTTTTTACAGGTCGAGAGAAAATACTGCATGAGTTGCAGCTGAATAGTATGCACTTTTGACTCATCTCGCTTTTGTAGCTGCGTGATCCGCGCTCAATGAGAATCCTTTATCCCTCGTTACGTCTCAGGCAAAGATGATCATAGAGTCGAAGTCAATTGTCCCACACATACTGGTAAATTTGTAATTTAAGGTTCACCTGACAGTCCTGCGACCTGCATGTACGTTGACTACAATGCTTTAAGCACAGTTCGGACATAGTACGATCTTCTAGAACTTGAGCTACTACGCCCATCTTTTCGCCCCCAAAATCTCGTCACAATTCGTTTATGGGCCTTGAGTCGGGGGTCTAAGGTGCAATAGTTTTTTGGTCAAACATCGGGATTAGAAGGACAAACTATAATATAGAGCACACCTGTAGGATTCCCGTTAATACGCCGTGCGAAAATTCTCGCATTTTAAGTGTCAATATTGCGACTACGAGTGCCGATATTGTATCTTATAAGGGGAATATAAGGACTGTAGTGAGCCCTGAGCTGTCAGTCAAAGTGCGATATAGCTACTAAAGCTAGCTATGGTGAAATGACATCGGATTATTATTGATTCAATGTTATTATGGCCTATGCTAGTCTCGAGATTGTAAAAACCTTCGATAATGACTTGGGACTGATTTCGGTGACTACCGATATCGGGAGGAACAGCATGTCGGACGCTCGACTTGTATATATTGTCACGATCCTAAGGGAAGGGGGAATGTTACGAACGGGAATCGAACCTACGGCTTGATGCCGGGTTGCCACAAAGTGCGCCACATAGCGAGCTACTTAATGATCACAGACTACGTCTGGGCTAGGAGTAACTATACAAATTGTGATCGATGGAAATCTAGAAGGACCGATCGTGGAGGTGAATAATAACCGCCTACCCATGTAAAACATCCACTAGATTGGCAATGATTGACGACATAAAGGGTACAACGGAGTTGCCACCTTGATCAAGGGGTGAAAGCTGTAAATATTGGAGTCTAGAATGGATCGGTAGCCTACTGATACACTGCGGAGGATCGAGAATATCATAACTCGGACGCAAAGCTGTAGAACGGGCGACCGCAGGTTCCGATATCGTGACCCAAAGAATCAAATGTAAAGAGCGGTTGAACGGTTGCGATCGAGTAAGATCGACTACAACGAAGAGAGTGAATATTCTGAAACAATGTAGTATTATACACGGACCGAGTACTATATCGAGTAGGACTATACCCAGTTTTGGTACTAGCGCATGGACAAGGACATTTAAATAGTTTCTTTTATTATATTTTGTCGGACTCTCAAGTTTAATAGTTTCTTATTTACAGTAGTATAAATAGGGTTCAGGATTGGCGCAGAAAAGGCAGATTAGTACTGTGGACAGTGCGGCTGTGATATAGGTCTCTCTACGGATATAAAGGATCCGGCTTGACCATACCAGTTGTAGTTCCAAGAACGTCTAAACCTTAAAATCGCATTCAAAGTCTGTTACCTTCGGGTTCAGCACCCTATATTGATTGGACATATTGTGTTATTTGACCTTTGATTGACTTGTTTGTTATTTGAACTTTGCCATTGTGATCTTGTTATTTGACCATTTGTTTGATCCATATTGTGTTGCCATTGAACTTGAACCATTGACCCATTGACTGCCTATATTTGAACTCACATCCCCACACACGAACTTTGAACTTACACATTACCAATATCGCTACAAAGACCTTGAAGGGTTCTGTCCTTTCAACTCGCATACAAAAACTTGCTAGATCGTATACCTATACAGACTCACTTTTGTGTTGTTTGTTGTTGGTGTTTTGTCTAGTCCCAAACAGCAGATTACCGTCTTCGTCTCGGACAATAGCTCCTCCTTTGACAGTATTGAGGAACAGCGCATTAATAGTTTTGATGACGGTGTTTGAAGTCTAGATAGCGTGTCCCTCTTTACTTGCGAGTCTTATGGGTCAGTCTTGGGTGATTGGATCAACGTTGAAGGTTTCCTGAGTAAGTAAGAAAAAAAAAACAGTAAGAATCAATAAGAACCAAAAAATCACCCACATAAGTGGGCACTTCTTCCTCTGACCAATGAGTCTTGTCAAATGCCCAACCGTGTCTCTAGACCTGGTGTTGTAGACGTCTGGATTGGTCTATCAAAACCAGTGCGGAGGGAACAGAGGACGTACCAAGAGAACCAGAATTGGCAATATCTGCTCTATAAATGACCAGACACTCCGTGTCACGATCCTTAACGCGGCATCCCCAACTCCGACGTTGATCCATATAAACGAATTACATGAGCTCTCGTATGACATAAAGCACAAGCCATCTCCTCAGCCCAAGCAATGTTCAATTGATCAATTTCAGAAGGCAATTCACCACGATACATATGATTAGCAAGAGCAAACATTGGCATTTTCCATGGGACAGAGGTGTAAGGCAACGTTTACAGAGATATGCTTTGAATTGACCATCGGACCTATGATAGCATAGGGTTCAACTAGTGTTCCATTCAATTTTGGATCTACATCTGAATTGTTGCCTTGGCACATGTTCAAGAATTGGTCTTCAAAAGATGCAAGGAAGGTATTTCTGAGATAGCCAGTATGGTTCCAGACCGGTCCCAAACCTCACAACTGCAACACAGACAAGTCATGGGTCTAACATATATTGTATGAAGGCGATCCAATTTCAAGCAACTTGATATATGAACTTCTTGCCACTATGGAACCAATCCTGGGTGACAATCACCATCCAATTATTTGTCATTAATCACCGGTTTATCGGGTTTTGTACTGGTGATCTAATTTTACCTAGTACTTAGCGATTCCTACTATTTAACATGGTGATGATTTGAGACTCGGACTGGTGATAATCACCATGTCAAAAACTCCACCGAGTTCTACCTAGTCATTTTAACCTTTTTTGAACTTTGCAGTCTCTGTGCGACAAATTATTTGGCACATGACCTTAGCGGAGATTGAAAACTCCGCGACTTATCGATATCCAATAATAATATCTTTCTTTCCAGTGCTACGACCACGGCCGTGTTCACCCTTTGCAAGCGTCGAAGGCTTGGTATGTGCCATACCTGGCCGTGTCGTCGAAGAACAACGTGATCTATGTTTCTGAACGAGTCGCCAGATTCACCTCATCTTTGACATCACCTCTTTTTCCTCATGGCTGAAATGTCCAGCTCTTCTGAGAAGAAAGAAACGACAGGATTTGTTCACTCAACACCTAGAACCATACTCCAGAGTCGACAGCGAGGATGGGATGAGGCCCGCCATGCAGCGGTAACTGATATCAAACACAACCTCATCGAGGTTGACATTGACGATTTCTGTGACCACTACCTGCTCTATCAACCATCGGAAGATGTCCTCAAGAGCTGTATCAAACAGCTTCAACAAGATCTTCATATAAATGCGGATGGCACCTGGAGTGGTTTTGGTATCCGTCGTGGTTCGGAGCAGGAGACATATCCCCTGCAAAAATTGGCTAACGATGTGTTCTCTGCTTATCCTGTTGATGGCCGACCACCCAGAACATGCGAATTTAAGAGCAGACCGTGCCACGTCACCAAGTCTGAAACTGAAGGGAGTTCTTTCGAGAGTGATACCGTGTGCAAGCTCCTCATTTTGAGTGTTCTAGCTCTCAATCAAGGTCAACGTGTGAAGGAGAAGGATTGGTATTCTGCTGATGTAGTTGTTAATGTCGAGTATAAATTGCAGCTGGTGGACACTTTTGAAGTAGGTTGCCCTTAGCACGCTAAAAATTGTCTCTGATCATGGTTTCTTCAGAATCGTTGCCAACTTATTGGTGGTGCAGCACACTATATGTTTAATGACCCATGCCGACTATTCATGTATTCGGTATGTCATTCATTCCTTTGCCGTTTAAACTCTCAAGGTTTTATCTGACACCCAATTAGTTGTCAATCAAGGATGATCATGTTCATCTGTGGTACTTTTCTCGTTCTCATTCAGCACGTTCTATGGTGTTTAGTGCAAGAAAAGTGTGTTCCCCATTTCTGGTGCTCCTTTTCAGGTGTTCCTTTCCAGGACTAAGCTTACCTCAACAGGATGTTTGTCCCCTTCTAAGGTTTATCATCGCAATGCTGTTTGGCACTCCTGAACAACTTGGCTTTGATCCCTCAGTTACCCGCAAAAGGGATAACTCGAGAAACCTATACTATGTCTACAAGGTCAATGGGCACTGTTATCGAACCTTGGGGAAGCCTATATTTCATTATCATGCTCCGACTATCTCTGGCCGTGCTACTCGTTGTTGGTTGGTGCAAGAATGCACCAAAGATGGCGAGGTCTCTTATGGGGCAGAGAAGTACGTTTTACAAGATTATTGGTCACAGGAACATTGTACTGAGCTTGGGATACCAAAGGCCATGTATAAACGTTTCGATGAGCTAAAGGAGCATGTAAGTATCGAGATCGAGTCTTCTGTGTCCACTCCCGATGCTCCTACGTCTGCTCCCAAATCTCTTGTGTCCATTCCCGTGTCCGGTTTCGAATCTCCTCCATCTGTTCCTGTGTCCACACCCAACTCTCCTCCATCCGTTCCTGAACCTCTTCCTGTGCTCCTTCCTTTAGCAGATACCTTGCCCTGTGATGAAACAGACCGACAGGTCATACTAAACGCCCTCACAAATTATGAGAGCTATTTCATCGCCGATCCTGACCAGGAGGTTCTAACTCAAACTATCCCGGACGTCTGCTCCGAGTGGGATTCATGCTGTCTGGGACAACACTACATCAAACGCCCTCCCAGCAAAGCTTTTGGTTCATCTCAAACCGCTCATGATGGTCAATTGAATACCCCACCTGCTCGTCTACACCATACACATTGAGAGTTCTCGTCTAAACAGCATCGCCGTCTCATCTGTAAAGGGGTCTACAAACCAATCGGTGACCTTACTGACGTTGGTGACATTACTCAAACACTGCGTGATTGGGTGATTGGTAGGTCAGATAGTCCCATGACCCACTATGTATGCTGATGACCATGATCTAGCACTGCATCTGTTGTATCTCATTGGATATATCCACTGTGACATCAGCATCAGCAACGTATTTTATGACTCTGACACTCGTAAGGGGAGGCTAAGTGGTCTCGAATATGTTCGAGCCTTTCATCGTAAAGATGTGGCAACAGATGTCAAAACCGTAAGTCGTTTCTTAAATCCAAAACAGCAATTTACTGATAAAGCCATTGGCCAGGGAACTCCAGCATTTATGGCTGTCGACATTCGGGAAAATGAAAATGTCATGTGGGCTGAATTCGATCGTCCAAACACGGTTCTCCATACCTATTTGCATGACCTGGAGTCGGTCTTCTGGCTGACGACATGGATGTTTTCCAACAGATACACGGAGTGTCCCCCTGATATAAAGGCTATAAAGGCACATGAAAGGGATATTCACGAGATGTTCAGCGATCAATCTTCTGCCAAAATCCGTAGAACAGTCATGAGGAACGAAGATGGAATCGAGCTTATGCGTGCGCTCTTGAGTTATACGCTCTCGAGTGCAGGCATCGAAGCTATTTTTCGCTTCCACGCCGATTTAAGAAGCAACTATTATGCGATGTGCAGGGTAAAGCATATTGAAGACGACAAAATGTATAGAAATGCCTTTACACAAGCCAAGAAATCTTTCAACATCATAAAGGCTCAGTGTGCAGAGCGTATTCACCGTGTACATAACGTGCCAGAAAACAGTGTTTCCCAGTCGGACGACGCAGCGGAGCACAAGGAAACATCAACTTGAGGATTAGGGACTTAATCGAGACTGGAGCAACCAGTGCAAATATTTAATGGCAAGAATCCTCCACACAGATTCCCCATACCTACTAAACCTCTCACCTCCCGCTTATATTCCTTCATTTGGGTACGCCCGCTACGAAAGAACCTCATATTATCTGGATCTATACAGCACCAACTTGTCTCCATTTCCAATCCTGGTCCCGAGCGCATTTCTTTTTCCTTCTCTTCTGAAATACCTGTTCCTCATAAAATAGTATACTTCCTCTTTCTACTTTCTTCCTTTTTTTAATAACATTGGAGGTACATATGTATTACATAGTATCCCAAGAACGATCAATGCAAATTCCATCTAGCAAAAACAGACAGAGCCCTAGGACCTATTTGCAAGGGCCATCCAAAGAACTGACCAATAGAGAAATCGCTTAAATCATGGAATCAAATTCTCGAAAGCTGATGAACAAAAGAACAAAGAACTCATGTATGAACCTTCAGAATGCGTGCACCCTCAGAAAAAGAAATGAGTACCAACCTGTCATGATCCATTTTCTCAGTCGTGTTTCTCCAAAGCGAGTTTCTCTCTCCTGTACAGAATGAATGAATACATTATACACGTTCTTTCTTCGCAGTGTACCTGCGTCGTATTGTAGATAGAATCGTACTGGTTCCCGTCCACTGTCATAAAAGTCGGGCTAGTAAGCGTCGAATCCGACAACTCATTGAAAATCTAATAAACAGTGAGTTCGAAAACATTATCACAAAGGGAAACGGATACCAAAAAAAAAAGACACTAGGCCCTGTTTAGTATCGCGTTGTAATGGAATAGAAATAGGACTATAGGAGGTTGAGTAGCATAGTCATCAAACCGTACGCAATTGGGGGCAATAGTGAGTTGTTTTGTGGATGTAGAAATTACATACCATGGATGTTTCTTGCGAATACTGTACTGAAATGTATGGTGACAACTGCAGACTGATGTGTTACAGTCTCAAATAGTCTAAAGCTAACAACTCACTGGCCCATGATGGGTTACACTGCAAAAATTAACAAATTATTGAGTCAAACAAACAAAATCAACTATAATTACTAGTTAAGTAAATGAGTGGGAGTTTGACAATGTCCCATTAAGAGCTCTTCAAATGTCAATTTTAGTACTTGTTTTTTTAATCTTTTCATGTGCTGCTATTTCTCGTAACAACTCAGTCTGCGTTAATGTGTTAAAGTACAATTGTTACCATACATTGTAGTACAATATGAAATACACTTCTTTTCCTGCAGACATTGAATGCTGACCTTATATATATATACTTCCAAGGGTGAAAAAAAGAAAAGACTTTTATTACCGTTGACCCTTTTCTTCTCTATAATTTGCAAGCCCATCTATATGAACAAATGATACATCACTGATGTTCTCGACGTCGTTCTGAGCGCCCAGCATCTTGCTCCACTCTTCACGAGCATTAAGCCTGGAGAAGAGAATTTAGAGGAATCATCAGGTTATGTGCCAACAAAGCCTAAAGAAGACAAAGAGTGTAAATGCTAACATTGATAGCAAAGAATTAGTGTACAACTTTGAGATCGAAAAGTCCCAGATAAATTGGCTGTCAATTTCGGATAATGTCAATGATTTAACATATGGTATTCGATCTAGAAAGCATGAATAGACGTACATCGTGCCTTGCTGTAAGTAAGATATGGAAATTGAGCATTAGACAATGATCAAGCAGGACTTGTAACGCCGGAATACGTACCCTGACCAAAGTAAAAGTAAGGACATCGGCGACAGCAGCGACAAATGTTAAAACACCAGTTTGGATAGTCACTGCAATTGGTTTTTTGTGAAGATAAGAAAACAAAAAAGAATTGAGAAAACTGAAGGGCTAACGAATAATGATTTTGTTCACAACAGACTTAGTAGCGCCCATTGAGTTTTTCCTGTGCGTTGTCTATAAAAAAAAGCCGAGGATTCATCTATAAAAAACAAGAACAAAATGGGAGACACAAACCAAGAAATAAATCATTGTAATGGCTATAATAACATCACATATTGCCGACGTTGTCAACCATATGATAAGAGAAATCAATAAACCGTTATCATGGTCGCCCCAATTTGGATGAGTTGCGGTGAACACTGTTCCATAGATACTTGAAGCGAAGGAAACCAAGGCCAGGACGCAAATGAACCCAGCCAAAACATTGGATTTGGTCGAGATGCGAATCCGCCATGCATAGAAGGCTTGAACGAGCATAGAGATAGACGACTAGAGAGAAGTAAATGAAAGGTAGTACTTAGGTTAAGTTCACTGGTCGGATCCAGATAAATTGATAAATAGACAGACTGTAAGCACAGGATCTTACAACAATGATATTTTAGCCTAAGGAGTTGACAAATAAGCAAGGACATACCAGCAGCAAGAACTGTGGACCATGTAAGACTATCAATATGCTATTAGAAGACCGATTTCAGTTGCTACCCACATGGAATACCATGATCTAGTTTTCCTGAAAGAGAAGTAAGAACCCATTTTTGATCTTTAGTATAACACGAACCGAAATTCTTGAACAATCCTTTGTAAACCATAGCAAAGTCTATGCCGGTATTAACTGTTTCAAGAATGAGTAAGATGGTGACCTATCCAGATCATATTAGACATCAAGATATGTTCATGGGGTCTGTCCATAGGAGGGCCACTCACGAGATAACGAGTCCATCGCTCGTCACTAGAGAGAACATTCTAGTTAGCCTTGTGCTAACTTCGTTTAGGGATTTCTGGGTAATCATACCTGCGGTTCCAGTTGAAGTAAAGATGTGCCTTAAACAACCGATATTTTGCAAAAACTAATTAACTTAACGATACATGTTCGAGATTTGCCCTTGGTTACCTGCACTGCGAGAACCTGATAGAACGAGCATAGTAAAACAAGTCGAGAACTTTAGAGATGAAAAACCACTCAGGTCACTTACCCCAAACAAGATTGCATTGAAAAGAACCCCGATCAACAGTGGTCCAAACCTGAGAGGTGTTAGACTGTTAGTGAAAAAGCACCTGGAGTGAGCGGAGACAGCCTCCTCCGTACGCACGTTATTTCCACCGTCGGCGGGAACGAGTTTGTATCCGACATAACCTACGACTGGCAGCTAGTACCTCGCTTCTCCTTACTCCTCCACGTTTCCTTTATATGTCCACCAAACAACCGACAACCATCAATCATCTATCTTCCATTTCTAAATACCGCCCATGGCAGACATTACTGATGGTGACTGATATCCCATGGCGTTGAATGAGGCCCACCAATTGAAGTTTGACAACCAGAACTCGTTACGATCGTCGTTAGCATTACCAGCCTAACCCATCATTTCGCAGATCCGTGCCTTTGACTACGTATGCATAATGCTTGCATACGATAGAACTTTGAAACCAAAGAGAGCGCTAGTGGACCGCAAAAAACCAAGCAAAGCCAAAAAAATACTTGTCGAAAAAATACTTATCACTGAGTCCACGACGCACTTCAGATTAGCTTACGGTCGTTTCCCAGGACAAAAGGCGCTGTACTGCATCTACTCGCAGGTAGAGCCTCGGCATGATGGTAAATATGGACTCTGGAGGATTGCTGCGAGGCCGGAGGATGAAGGAATCGTTTTTACATACAGTGGCCGCAAATGATGTCCCCTCCCAATTCAAAAACTCAATTGGGAGGGGACATCAACGTTTCAAATTTTCAGTACAGTCTTTGGCGATCGCGCAGTGAAAGCTCTCCTAAGTGAGTGTAAGAACTCCAAAATTCAAAATGACGCGCTAATTATTTGACGGTAGAAGCAAGAAGTCAGGTAATTGGAGGGATATCACGCTACATGAGAGGATGGCAGGATGCACGGCATTTAGTATGAGCATGGGTGTGGATGGAACGGAAGACGTACCATTCGGAATCGACAATATCACCGCTCCATAAACGACCATACGCTCCGTGACACGATTATCCTTGTCCACCGTACGTGTAGACGTTGTCTCCGTCCAAAGAGTAGATTGCGTAGAGTCTTTGTTGTTGCTGGTTGTGGTGTTGCGTCTGCTCATGGTCCGGATTATGACCGCATGAAAAAAAGGACACCAGGGCGGAACAAAAGAACAACAAGAGGAGAACGAAGAATGGGGTCTGGGTCCGCCTGCGAGTGAACGAGTCAAAAGAAAGAAGTCCGCTTCGCGCGGCATTGAGGCCGAAGTAAAGCTCCGACACACGTGATACGATCAACGACTCGATCACCTGTTAACCTGGGGCTGTTGCAAAGATAGTCGTTTGCAATAACAGCCTGGCACCCAGGGCGGGGGTCACCTTCGTGCTGCCCACTCTTTGATACGCGAACTCTGCCGCAGTGCCGCTCATATAGTTGGCAAATTTTCACTATCGTTGACTCGCGTTCTATGATCTATCATGTCTGACAGTGAAAACAAGGACGACGATTTTTGCAGGACGATTAAATCTCATTTATGTACCTTATCAGAGTCCGGATTCTCCAGATTCTCCAAAGAATCTGGCACAACCTCGATCACTTCGTTTCATTTCTCAGGCTCGGCCAGGAGTCGGCAGGCTCTCGCGTATCAAAAAGTGGGCAGCATGAAGGTGACCCCCGCCCTGGGTACCAGTCTAATCACCTGTGCCGCTTGGGTTGAGTGAGAACGAGTCCTTCCTTCAATCGGCCTCGTAATGTGCCATTAGAATACTTTTCGTCGAAGTAGCCCATAATGAGCAGGTGAGGTTTTTTGGATATGGTCCTGCCCTAGTCTCAGGCTGGAGATCCGGCCTAGATGAGCCCTCGGATCTGCCCGAAAGAGCGATATAAAGGCCCCTCGGACCTCTACTGGTTGACAGTTTTTTGATAGCGTTCTATTTTTACTGAGTTTCAGTGGTCAACCGGTCAATCTCGACTGTCTGAAATTAAAAAGATCAAGTATCATACAAGACCGGAGACAGGAAGTCGGAATCTCCAAATCGGTCGAAAGACATCGATATCTTTCTAACTACAAATTTGGTTAACGGTGTGAAAATCTCAAGTGGTGTCAACCGAACAGGTTCCCGTTTTTTTTTTCTAAAGTTACCGAAAGGTGGCGCTTTATATTCTTCGTTGTATTACGTACACGCATAGAACTTACTACGTCAAATAAGAACGCTATGTTCAAAGCCTTCGAAAACAGAACATCTTGGCCGCTTACGTGGTGAATTGTTTCACCATTGCCTCAAGCTTGACGTGTTATTACCCGCCTCAAATACAGAAGAGAGCTCTTTCGCGGCGTAATAGCCGCCACACTATGACTCTTGTCTAAATAACATTTACAATCGTCCAAATCTCGATTGAAAATATCACTTTGTTCCCATAAAGACTCGATTGATTTCTGTTCTTTAGACAAAAGATTTTCTTCTTTTTCCTCCTCTATTTCACGACCCCAAGCGTCTCGTTTCGGCCGTTTCCTTATAGTTCTGGGATGATCAATGATGTACTGCGATCAGGATGTATCCTTGAAACCCGGGCGTTCAGC
>ML179672.1:0-63239 GCA_004369135.1 Dendrothele bispora CBS 962.96
GACCAAGCGGAGACGGCATAGTACATGGCGATGGCTAAAATAGCGAGATGGACGTTTGTGTAAATCATACATGAAAACACGCAACGAAACAGTTGACGTACCAACACCGACAACTAAAGCTCTCTGCTCTGGATCTTGTGGAATCAGGTCGGATATCCAAGCAAAAATCAGAGGAGCAGTTCCTAAAGAAAGGTAGGAAATAAAGTACGACTGGAACAGAGGAAAGTCCGTTTAGCTTTTTCGGTCAAGAACCAAAAGAGACTCAAGCGGCTGACTCACAAAATACTTCGCCCCCAATGGTACATTCCACACACTCATAATTATACACGGCACCAACCCAATAACCGCCTGCACGATAATCAACACCCATCTCGTCCTCAAGTAATCACTCAGCAATGCCCATATCCATACGAAAGCGACTTGGATAGCCTGTCCGCCAATGGGTATAGCGTTGATGTCCGACACAGACCAACGATTCGTACCGTCTGGATTTTTGAGGGATTTGAGGAACAAGGAGAAATAAGCGTAACCCCAACTGGCTAAGACCGTGGCGATATAGAGAGTTGTAACAAAATAGACTACCCAGTTGGTGAAGGTTCGTCTGGCTGATGCCCAATTGACGGGACTGGGTTCGGCACGATTGTTTCGTTGAAGACGGGCCATAGCGAGTTGAGCGTCAGCTGTTAGCGTACACATGTCAATAAATGAAAGGTTAAGACTTTGGGAGGGATATAACCATGGAAATCTCACCTTTGGTAAACCAGAACGCGAGTGGGTTCGGCTTATTGGGATAGTCCGGTAGAAAGACAAACCCAACAAACGCAAAAGTGACTGTGACAATCGCGTTGATAATAAACATCCACCTCCACCCTGCCATCCCTCTGACCCCATCCATACCCTCATGCATCGCAGTTTGCAAAGCGTTCGCCATCATACCCCCAATAGCTTGGCAAGAGTGGTAGAATCCCATGCGTTTGGCGAGTTCAGTCGGAGTATACCAGTGCATAAAAAGAGTCTATTAAGGTTAAGGGAGGTCAACACAGAGAATTAAAACATCTTCGTACTGTACTCACCATCATCCCAGGCCACGCACTACTCTCCGCCAACCCAATGAACGTTCTCAGTGCGTAGATTTGAGAAGCGTTGCTTGTCATGGCTACCAATCCCGTCAAAACACCCCAAACGAGCTCGAGGAAGGGAAGCCATAGTGATGGCCGGACATACTACAAGCCCAATAGAAGGATTAGCCGACTCCCAAAAACGTAGCGAAGGAAACCACCTACAGTCATGATGACTTGAGACGGGATGAGCATGATACAGTATCCGACATTGAAGTAAGTCGTAAAGTAGTTGAGCTCTAGATGCCAAGACACTATGATGAGACCACCGTCAGGAAGAAAAGCCATACGTCTCGACGTACCATTCCCATTCAGATTAAGATCCTCCTTCATCCCAGAAACATACGCCTGACTGATATTTTGCTTGAAATTCCATCTTTCAGTCAGCGACCAACAATATACCGAAACGATGGGACCACACACCTGGTCCAGATACTTGATGATCTGAGAAACGCACCCAAAGACCATGAGAAAACAATCTAGTCTTAACACCAACGAGCGTTCCTCCTTTGACCGAACATGGCCGTTGACTGCATCGCTAGGCTCTTCCACGTCAATCGCCTTCGCTGAGTCGGATGCCTTCGGTTTGAAAACGGAGACCATCCTGGTTCTTGGGTGAGGCTCAAACTAGAGCTAGAACAACAAGTAGACCCGCCTAGGTTGGAGAGAAGAATCGTTCTGGGTCAGTTACGAGTCAAATGCGAACGGGACTTACTTACAAAAAGTCCCGGGACAGACAAGCTCAGTAAGGCCGTGGCGAAGAAGTACATGGTCTCTCGAGTCTTTATATCGAACTGGAGAAACGCCCTGACCCTCGCAAGCGAGAGATAAGGATTTTGAATATTTTGAAAAGAGATAAATCATGAGACGATTGAGATGTCATCGGAGCTTTCTTTTGATGAATTGAAGATTAGAATCGAAAGATCGTATAGAACCACGGAGAGTCATGTATACCGGAAGAAGGACAGAGCCATCAGAATTGTAACAGGGAAGCCTGAGGTTTGAAAGAGGCTCGACACCATGCATGGCTGTTGAAAGAAAATAGTTGGCTCCGCGTCAGGGCCCCAAACGCCGTGGCATATTCGGGCCGCCTAACCTGGCATATATCCGAAGATCCGATAATCCGAAACCGAAAATCCCATCGTCGGCATATCCGACTTGGTCAATGTTCTAAACTTATGTAAAGCACTTTCAAAGATCTATTCCTCTTCTCTCAAATCGATATCCAACTGACCATGTCCTCGACTAGTTCGACTCCAGTATGCCATCCTCTGGATTCCACTCTTCCTTTCCCGGGCACTGGAGCTTATCATTCTGGCAACGTTCTACACGATACTCACCTCTAGATCTGCTCAATTCTCAAAAATCATCCAACGAGTCCGGTGCAACAACTATTCCAGAGCAGGCAGACGCTGTTATTATCGGTAGCGGAATCTCCGGTGCCCTGACCGCCTATTCTCTCCTTACTTCTTCAAAGGTTCCCAAATCTGTCGTGATGCTCGAAGCCCGCGAAGCTTGCTCCGGTGCATCCGGAAGAAACGCTGGACATTGTAGACCTGACGCTTTTCGTGGATTTACTGCTTTCTCAAAGATACACGGTGAGGGACAAGCTGATGAGATTTTGAAACATGAGAAGAAAGTAGGTGGATGAATTCGTTCGAACGAACGATGTCCAGTGCTATTGGAGTTTGGGAAAAAAACGTTCGGCGTAGTCATGGGTGAAAATGAAATTAGCGACCTTTTCAGCTCTCATTCCAAAAAATGTTGATAGTTGATGTTACTCAACAGCGTGGCGTGGGAGCTTGAATAAGAGGAGAACGGGGGCCGCCCACAGTACGTGTCGCCGGCGGTCATCGGGGAATGCCGAGTTTCCAACTAGGTCAAGGGTACCCTCGCCTACCTTCCGTTTTGGGACGTGACACCTCTGTGACATTTTGTATCCTGTATAGCGGCAGTGGGAGGCGCAGAAAGCGTGACACCCAAAATGGAAGGTAGGCAAGGGTACCCTTGACCTAGTTGGAAACTCGGCATTCCCCGATGACCGCCCCCTGCGTGTCGCTCACTTTTTGTCTTTTGTCTTGGGGGGTAACGTTTGAGTCGCTGACTCGGTCTGCTACTCGGTCTGCTACTCACTTCAAGTTTAGCTTCAAGTTCTTGGGTTGACCACTGTTGGTATTGTTCTCACTACTTCCTGGTCTCTGTCTAACACTTGCACACACCAGTTCTGAGCGTGTACATACTATCTAGTTTTTGGAGACAGACTAGATTTGGAGAATACTTCCGTTTCGCGTTGGACCAGCTCTCCTCTTAGCACCTAGAGTATTTTTGACCACTTGACTTCTCTAGTGAACGTCTCGCCAAAATGAATGATTCAAATGTACCCGGCTTAATGACAGACTCTGTCCACGACCGTGATAACTTCGAGCTGCAGAGCAAATCCGATGCATTTGACCTTCTACGTGCCAATTACTACGCCTTGCACGATCTCGCCGAAATCTCCCGGTATCTTTCAACCACGGAACATTACATTCAGCATTATGAGGAGGTCATCAATAAATCGGAAGACGAAGTGCTAGTCTCGTTGCGGAATCAGCAAAAAGAGCTGCACAGTCAGATTGCATGGTATCGGTCCTTGTTCGCCCCCATTCGTAGATTGCCCCTCGAGTGTCTCAGTCACATATTCGCTTTGGTGTGCATGGAATGCAAGTTCTCAAAAAAAGAGATCGACTGTCCCTCCACGAGGTTATCGCATGTGTGTGCGGGTTGGCGTGAATTGGCACGATCTATTCCCATCCTGTGGTCACATAATTGACTTTTTCTGGGTGCCATCTTTCCGATGCAGTGCTGATACGATTGGAAGGATGTTACAGTAACAACTCATCTAGAATTGTCCCGGAACTTGCCGTTATCTGTCGCTCTCAAGGTCCCGGCAAGCCCAGAGTCTCAAATTACAGAGATCATAAATTTGCTCGCTTCACACTCACACCGTTGGCAGGATCTTGATTTTGAAGGGGACGTCGCGAATTTTTGGTCTGACGGCAGTTCCGCTTCCATCGAAGGGAATCTACCTCGACTCCAGTCTTTATCACTCTTCTTCAGGATTTGGGAAGATAGCTCACCTTTGTCACGGAATGTGGACATATTTCACGATGCCCCACAGTTGCGTGTTGTCAGATATAATCGCTTACCGGAGTACACTGTCAAGTTTCCATGTGCCCAGATCACTGATTTTACGAGCCAATACTCGTGGTGCTCGTTAGCTCTCGAAGACCTGTCCCGAGTAACCATGGCTGATAAAGTCACCTTTTACTGCTGTGATACTAGGCAAAGGGCTCTACCTCCATTCGTCACTCCAGCTACCATGCCCTTTCGGTCTCTGTCGATTTATGTTGAAGAATACTTCAGCTTTCGTCTATTCCAGTGGTTTCGTCGGCTCACCTTGCCCAATCTCGAAATCCTTCAGCTATTTGGGCTAGCTATAAACATTGGGATCACCCTAATAGCCGTTTTACCATTGAGGATCTTCCTTCATTCATATCACGCTCATCTTGCACTATCAGAACTCTGAGTTTTTCAAAGCTGGCACTCTCAGACAAAGATGTTATCGCTGTTTTTCCTACGTTATCCAAATTGACAATCCACGAGCGTCATTATGGGGATTATGGCAAAAACATGGCAGTTACGGATGATTTCTTGGAGCATCTCACCGTTGATCATAGAAACTTAAAGCGTGGCGTCGATCAATCCTTCTTGAGTCGTCTTGAGGCTCTGGACTTGCGAATCCATGCTCCGTTTGCCACCGAAAAGCTCGTTCATATGATAGAATCCCGTTGGATTCCTGACCAAAAACACTCTGACCGACTCGAGGTGGTCGGTCTGCTCTCGTTTAACCTTACGGTCCTTTACGAACGAGAAGTTGGTATTCCGACTGCGGGCTTGCAGATGCTGGATACTTTGAAAGCAGATGGTTTGGAATATAAATTAACGGTGGAGGCTTTGACAGATCATGCTAAACCTGATTACAGCGATGACAGCGAAGTGTTTGAAGATTGAAAGGTCGAGGTCCGTTTTCTTTTTCACTACTTTTGATTTTTTTGTTATAGAGCTCTCATTTTTATTACACCCTTCCTCCAAAAGGAAAATCATCGGTGCATAATCTATTACAGTAAAATCGACTGAAGCCTCTGATAATCGAACACCTTTCTGGATCTTGGAACAAAACAAACATGGATTAGAGCGCATCTGCAACGAGAATTTTGGATGGCCCCACCTTCCATACAAAGTAGATTTCAATGGAAAGTTCGAGCTTAAAAAATGGTAAAACTTCTCGTTGCAGATGCGCTCTATTTGAACGGGCATTGTTAGTTAGAGATATATATGTATTATGTACTTATTTTCAATTCAGACCCATTGGTTGAAAACACACCGGTCTCCGATACTTATGGGGACGAGGTCAACATATGTACCGCTGCCTCATGTACTTAATGCCTGGACGATAATCATAATAATCTGTGTACTAGTATGCTGGAAAGAAACAAACAAAGAATGCAGTAACCAACTGCAGACAACCGAATCGTCACCTTCAGCAATCTTCAACTTCGCCCTTCCAGCTCTGATCCTACCATCAGCAAGGCCTTGTCCGAAGCACGGTCTTTGGTCAGTACACCTCTTGGAAGAAATCCATCCCGTTGCCACTCTTTTATCCAATCCTTCACATCTTCAGCACATAGTTGAGGTATCTCGGGATTTGCGAGCGTCTTTGAAGCTGTAATCGCTCGTGAAAGTGAAACTTCTGGCTCCAAATTCATGGCCTCGGTGGGATACCGCCACGCCGATGCAGGCTTGGTCCCGATGCGGTAGAAGTCAGTTAGTCCCAGCGCCATGTTCCTACCGAAGTCTGAGAATACGGGAAAATCTGCAGATGAGTACGTGCCAGTTTCAAGGCGATTAAACCATTCAGCGTAGGGTACAAGCGAAACGCTCATTTCTCGAGCAACTTCTGTCATTACCGAGTTCCATGAAACTGGCCTGGGATGCACTAAATGCACTGTGCCTTTGCTGTCAGCGTACATATCAGCGATGGCAGATGCAGCCAACGACACAGGCATCCAAGAGACAAGCTAGACGAAGTCCAATCATATTCATGATTGAGTAAAGCGGATAAATATTGCCAAGAACACTTACACCATTACCGTCCGGAAGACAGTCTAAAAAAAGGGCCGACTTCACCAGAGCGGGGAACCACTGGAACGTCCTCCACACTCCAGTCCGCGTGCCACCAGTAAGTTGTCCTACTCGTACAACGAGGGCTGACAAGTCCGCATTTTTTACTGCCTGATCAACCATTTGTTCGCAAACCCATTTCGACTGCAGATATCCTGAAGAATCCCCGATCTCTTCAGGTGTGGTCATGATATCTTCTAGGTCTTGGAGAGTGATCTGCTCCTCTGGGATCGGGGCAGAGTTGGCTTTGACTAAACGAGGCGACATGTTCAAACTCAGGGGTGCGAGGAGTAAAGTGAGTACTCACATTTGCAAACGCTCACGGTGCTGATGAATATGAATGAGGGCTTTGCATTTAATTTCGAACTCACAGCCAAAGTGAGCAATGACCTTGTCCCTTCTAAAAGATCACTGTACGAAGAAAGTGGAGACACGAAATCGTGCGCTTTCCATGCTATTCTGGCGATTAGAACCACATGAACAAGAAGAGAAAGGATACCGACCACTATGTATAATGTGTGTTACAGATGATAACAACTGAGATGTTCCAAATTAGCCACCATTGATTAAAAAAAATTCTGATTAACATCAGCGTACCAGCTCGACGGTCTCCGGGCAAAGACCTAACATTGCCTGTCCAACGTGAAACTCATGCAAACAAAGTTTCGGGGAAGTCATCATTGACAAGGGAAGCCGCTCCCTTTCTAATGCGGATTCAAGGAGAGTCTCCAATGAAGAAGACTCGTTCCGCCGAATTAGAACATGTACCGTTTGTACATCTTCAGCTTGAAGTAGTTCAGATAGAATGTGAGACCCTAAAGTTCCCGTAGCACCAGTGATGAGTATTGTTTTACCACTGACCGAAGGCAGATTGGTTGGCGCGGATATAAATTTCGTGTAATCCGTAGAGTAACGCATCAGAGCGTCACTCATCTCATCGACGATCCGTTTGAGCCCATTCTCATTCAAGTCGTCAGACGGAGACCGCGTCGATAATCGACTGAGGAGATCCCCGGTAGTCATGTTAGATATGAG
The DNA here is from genome assembly GCA_004369135.1 of Dendrothele bispora CBS 962.96. Taxonomy (NCBI): domain Eukaryota; kingdom Fungi; phylum Basidiomycota; class Agaricomycetes; order Agaricales; genus Dendrothele; species Dendrothele bispora. The sequence continues at coordinate 7,377 of ML179672.1, forward strand.
TTGAATCTGGGTGACAGACAGTCCGAACTCTTTCTCCAGCAGGAATGAAAGCCGGGATGCGACGAGGGAGTCTAAACCATATGAAGTGAGAGGTACGTCCATCGATATTTCGTCCTCGGATATTTCTAGGCTCTTTTGGATCACTTGAACCAATGCTTGGGTTCGGTCAACTACTGCAGCTGATACGAGACCCATACCCGAGACCGATGGAAGAAGATGTCGAATGATATCTGTTGGACCCATCGCCCTATCAAGTTCGGCCCAATCTAGGTCTGGTGTGTATGTTTGCATGTTACGCCCATTGAAGAGCTGAATCATTGCATCCTGCAGCCATTTTATCATCTCTGTTGGGATGAACCAAATCAGTGATTCAGTGATATTGAAATTTTTGTTCCTCACGTTGCATGGAAACTCGCCAGGACGCAAGGACTTTTTTCTGCGGACTGTCCACCATAGCTGTGCCTTGAATGGGAGGACATACGAAGGAGAACGCGTTTTCGAGTCTTCCTATTGCTCCGTCCACCACCGACTTGCAGCTGCGACGAGATAAGTCAGTAACAATTTGCGGAGTGCAGAGAGAAATAGATGATCCACCCACGAGCTATAGTTAGACTGGCCTGCATTTCCAAAGACAGCTGATACGGATGAGAAATGGACCAAGAAGCTCCATTGCGCGACATCTGCAATCGTTGTCAAAGCGTCAAAGACGCGGGAAGTCGCATTGCGAACATATTCAAAGTCGTCTGCTATGAGATTCATAAAAAATGCGTCCGATGTTGCAGCAGTCAGGATGAAACCACCCGTGACAGCAGGCACCAAAGAAGCAAAAAGAATTCGCAAAGCTTCTGAATCACCGGCATCAACCTTTTCGAGTCGCAGCTGAAGCTGAGAGCATGTACGAAGATATTGCACAATCCTGTAGGACCATTCATTACCGTCACGATTTAGCGCAGATTCTCCAGCCCGTGATGTCAAGACAATATTCCGAGCACCACACTGTAAAGCCAATCCATCAGATCGGGGGATAAGATAACACAGATTCACATACATTATACATCCACAAGGCGATATGAGGACCTAAACTACCAATTCCACCCAGAAGGATATACGTTTTATCAGCATCAAAAAGGTAATGTTGTTGTGGTCTCCCGTCAATACCACTCGAAGCTGAGCGGCATTTGAAGCTGGCACTGGAGCAGGAATGGACAACTTCTGTCGGAAGCGCGACACGGGGGTAGAGAGGAATAGTCGCAGCCAGGGCATCGAATATCAAATATGGCTCTCGTTGGACGATATCGCACAGACCAGTTGCCTTCGCATTCCATAGAAATATCCGGCTGGACTTTTGTCTAAGCAATCTTTGGCATAGCTGAGGAAACCTGTAGTCTGTGTGGCCGGATACAATTAAATCAAATGATTTCTCTTGGAAAGCGGAAAACATGATGATGTTCAGTTCAGTTCCTACTTCCACAACGTGCGCTCCTCGCGCATTGAATATGGCGTTAACCACATGACCAACAGGCGAGGTGCTATGGGTTAAGAGCACGGAAAGCCCATCTAAGCAATGAGGCCGATTGAAGACAGAGAGTGATGGGGAGAGAGCCGAAGTCACTAATCCGGGAATGGATGCAGCTAGTAGTTTTTGATCCTCCATCGAGTCAGGTATATGTCCTCCAAGGTGATCCAATGGAAATAGACAAGCGCGTTCTGCCACAATGTAGTCACCCGAAATAGCAGGGGTGATTCCTACAACAAGAGATCCTGTGCTGGCATCCAATCTTTCCCTTCCTAGAAAACCATAGCCGCTACCAAATGAAGCAGCAGCAACAACCCTTATGATGGCAAAAGAATGAGAGGGCAAAATTGGCAGATCGGGTTCCAAATCCTTTCGTAATCTGGCTTCGGATAATGAATGGTAAGAAACAGCTCGACGAACGAGCACACGCCTGTCTGATGTCACCAAGATTTCTGATTCACCCGCGAAGTACCTAGGCAGTGTCTGAAGAAAATGGCACTTCTGTTGATAGCTATAAGACGAAGGAAATATGGCAAGTCTGAGCTTCCATCCTGGGAATTCGCGTGCGAGGACTCTAATCAGCCCAGATGCTTCATCTCCTTCACGTCCAGTGAGGGCCGTGATCCATATCGATATCTCGCGATTTGGATCAAGACCGCTCAAATGCCATTGAAGGTCAAGCTCGGAACCCTTGTTATATGTATAAATGACAGCATTTTCATCAATGAAAGGGCGATATACATCATCGCCCAAACACGGAAGGAATCGCGCCATCAACAGTCCGGTTCGACCCTCGCTAGTCTGGTGAAGCTTTGTGAAGTCTGCTCCTTTGGGGCTAGTTTTTAATTCTGCGACTGCCTTATCTGGATGTGGAGAATGAGCTCCGGGTTCACCGGTGACCAGCGTACAGCCTCCAGGCACGAGCAATTGTCGAGAAATCAAGAATGCAGATTCGGAGCTGATAGGCGAGTCTGCAGACCTGACAAATATGGTAAGGTCAAAGGAATGTAACCTTAAACCTTGAGATTGAAGAGGTCGATCAAACTGGATTACACCGCATTGGCCATGAACTGTACTAGAGTTACAGTCCAATAGCTGATGACCGTTGCAAAGAAAATAGATAATCGAGGCATTCAAATCCTCCGAGAGCAATTGCGTGATGTCAAAACAGAGCGCATCACAGTCTGATTGATAGCAATTGTCAACATTCGTTTCAAGAAGGGAAGCCTTGACACTAACCTTGTAGACCGACAATAAACATGTTAATGACGCGCTTCTGACAGCTCAGCCAAAGAAGGTATTCTCGCAAACATCGGATGCTTGGAGAGTATGATAATGACGAGTCGGATGGTGCATACCGTTCTTTTGAGAGCTTATTATTTTATCAGTTGTAGTTTAGAGAGACAAATCATCCCGCTCACACTCATTAAAGTCAGTCTTTGGTACAATGCGTCGCATGAAACAGATGATGCTTTGGGATTGGAAATAATCGGCAAGCACGGAAGAGTAGAGTGTGGCTGGTGGACAATGTCGTAGAAGCGATCGGGTTCTGGAAGATGATGCAGAGAATACGCCTTGGTCTCGAAGCCCTCAATCGAGCACAAAACGTCCCCTTGCTTGTCTGCAATAGTGATATTATACGTTACACGATCTACAAGGTTGAATCTGTTAATCTATGTCTGTCACCTATTCGTCGAAATTTTGCTCACCTGGCGTCCACGATTGAATGATGTAGTGAGCATATATTCGGGATGGAAAGTATCTCCTTTTCGCTGGATGGTGCAACATGATTTTACTCAATCGGTCCGGTAGATAGTAGACGTTGGAATCCAGATTCCCGTGAAATGGACGGTAGCATAGGACGTGGAAGCAAGCATCAAGGACCGCTGGATGAAGAATAAAATCTTCGTAACTAATGTCGGTCAGATCTTGCAGGCTCGGAAATGTTAAATAAACCAACCCTGGAAGTTCTTCAGTAACACCCTCGATGGCTACAAAAGCCTCGTTCCGACTGAGATTGACTTCAAGAACACGTCGATAAGATGGTCCATAGTTCAAGGCATAGGCAAGAGCTGGGTAAATGGCTGGCAGACCCCGAGTGTTGGTGTAAAGAACAATTGTCGTAATCATATACTCACCAGTGGTATAGTGCGTATCACAACGTCTACGAAGCTTCCATATATCAAGGTTTTCCCTTTTAGGTGGCTGTTCGAATGCAAGGTAGCCGTCGGCATGCAGTGCCTAATATGTAAATACTATTAGATCTTGCCCACAGCTAGATAGATATAGTACCCACATATTTTGCACGGCGTTCACTAACAGATCCCACTGTCCAGTGGCATCCATCTAGAGCTACTTCGACCGGTATAGGTTTCTCTGCCACCAATGGGAGTATGGAATGGAGAACGACGTCAAACAAGTAGGTCGCACCAAACTCCAAAGCCTGATGAAAAGCTGAAACAAATGGCGGGGATCAAAAAAGGAATATGCATACCATCTCGAGAAATCCAGCAGCAGGGACCATCGATTCCCCTCTGACGACATGTCCAACGAAGCAAGGGTGAGTGTCTTGATTAACTCGTAGATATTTGTGGTTGAGCGGTCCATTACGAGTTTCCAACTGCTTCTGCACTGCAGGGACGTCAGGATACAATGGAAAGATTTTCCGGGAGAATGGATAGTCGATCAATGTGTTCTTGTGTCTAGTAGCTTGATTCGAATGTGGATGTCCGTATACAAGATGAAAATGTATTCCGTTATACCCGTGAACCGATAAATCGCCAAGCATTTTCAAGAACGTGACAAGTTCCATAGCGCCATGGTCTTTGGAAGGACGTCGAGCACATGAAAGAACTCGATCCTGAAAACGCGTTTGCTCTCGCATGTAAGAAGCAAGAACTGGATGAGGAGAAATTTCGATCAAAACCACATTGCTATCGATTTCCATGATAGTTTCCAAAGCACGGGTGAAGATTACAGGCGCACGAGCATTGTCCCAGAAATACGCGTCGTCATACGGGGAAGTGACGAGATTTCCTGTCGTTGTGGACACCGTTTGCACTCGCGGTCGATGATCGCCATCGAAGCGAGTGAAGACATCGGCGACAAGACATTGGTATCGTTCACGGCACATTTCCATCATGGATGAATGAACCGGGACCTTGGTCTTCAGTTTTTGACCAGTGATACCACGAGCTATTGCCAGTGACAAAATTTTGTCTATCGCGTCCTCCATGCCAGAAATGGCCACTGCTGAGGGGGAGTTGTAGCAGGCAATGTCAACATCGTTACTGCATTGAGCAAGTTGGATAAGCTGCTGTGCATCATCCACTCCACATCCTAACGCTGCCATTGTACCGCCCGCACCTTCTACGGAGCTGAAAGCTATGCTGCGAGCAATTGCCAACTCAAGCACCATCTCTCTCGAGCCAGCACCAGATGCATATAGCGCAGTCGTTTCACCTGCTGAGTGCCCGACCACAAAGTTTGGGTTGATCCCAATGTAAATCAAAAGGTCGATCATAGCAATCTGGAAGACTGCTATTGCGGGTAGAGTGAGACTTGTCTTCCACTGGCTTGGTGGAGATCGTGATAGCTGGCGCGAGTCGAAGAGTCCGTGATCGTGGAGCAAAGACTTTCCGGTCTTTTTCAGGTGAATCTGATCAGATTGAATGACACTTTCTCTGAACACAGGAAACGTCTCAAACAGTTGACATCCCACTACCACTGGTAAGTGAGTAACACTTAATCTTGGAAAAGAATATGACTCACTGTCGTCGTATTGTGGGCCTTGGCCAGAAAGAACAAAGACAACTCGAGGTTGTAGCTGCGGAACCAGGACAGGCGGCGGAAAATTGGCGGCGGAAATTGCATCCTTAGTAATTACCGAGAATGTCCTCCAAGTCATTTGGCGAGCACGTCTGCCAATATCTACGGCCAACGGTACAATAAGGTCCGGTTTCTTTCCAGCGTAATGTATCGCGGACGTGATGATTGAGGTTGCAGAACGTGGCGAAAGACCACCTGCCACGAGTAGGATTGGTGTAGTCGTGCCGTACTCGAACGAGAGTTTCTGGGAAGAGCCATCAAGCGAAGGGCTCTCAACGACAACATGAGCGTTCGAACCTCCAATGCCTGAGCTAGCTATCCCTACGACTGAGGCAACACCAGAGCGACAAGGCAGGGGCGTTTCTGTGAGTGGCACATGGAGTTGATAGGTAGCCCAATTAATCGCAGGATTGAGGGTGAAAAGGTTTGCATTCGGAGGTATCACCTTGTGCTCAAACATGGATAGTACTTTTGAAAGTGATACGAGAAACGAGCATATCTCTGTATGCCTATCATTGAACGACAATTAGCCCAATAAACAAAGCATTCGCAGAACGTACCCAACGTTCCCTTTGACACTCCCAATGAAAACCTGTGCGTCTCTTTGGCATTCCTTTCCGACCCAATTAGCCTCCGTCGGGTCACCTTTGGCAGTCCCTATGTCATGAAATCAGGACGTATGAAACCAAGAGGAGATCATAATCCTTGCCTGTTGCATGACATTCCATATAGTCAATATCACGCGGTGAATGTCCAGCACGCTGAAATGCTTTAAGCATAGCGTCTCGCTGCGCCTCAGCGACAGGTGCATTCAGGGGTCCAAGTAATCCTGATGCGTTGACGGCTGTGCCTTTAATCTAGAGAAATGATTCAGCATACACTTGCACTCTGAACAAGACATTGCGGACTCACCATACCGTACACATGATCACCATCCCTGATAGCATCGTCAAGAGGCTTGATGACGATAGCTGCTGCTGCTTCCCCCCGAGAGAACCTGTATAGTCGTAAGCAAACACTCTAGACTATTTGAGCTGAACATACCCGTCCGCAGAAATATCGAAAGGTTTACACGTTCCATCCTTCGCCAATACTTGACCTTGACTATAATTGAACCAATCTGAGAATCTGTTAAGAGAGCACGATTAAAAATCGCCGGTATTAGAGGCCTTGCGATTAGCCAACGGCTGCCAACCGTCGCGCAGATTTGAATTGAAAAACGACGTCATATCCAGCCAAATCTGCGCATCGGCTGCGCAACGGTTGGCAGCCGTTGGCTCTGCGCAAGGCCTCTATTTAAAAATCTATGAGCACCTACTGGTGGTTAAGTTGACATCCCCCAACCACAGCTGCGTCGCAATCTCCGCAAATCAGAGCATTGACGGCAAGATGCAGTGCTGTGCAGCTCGAGCTGCAAGCAGTATCACTGGGGATTGAGGGACCTCTGAGATCTAGATGATAAGACACTCGATTAGCCATCATGGAAGGAGCACCGGCAAATGATCCCTCGGCGTCGAACTCATCCTTAAGACACACATCAGCTCAATCCAGAGAAAGAACTATGTCAACTTACAGCTTCTGAAACATTAGTGATACCATATACAGTCCCGGCGGTGAAGCAACCGACATTGCGGGAACGGTAGTCGATTCCAGAATCATACAGAGCTAGAAAAGAATGCTCGATCAACTTTCGGGTGCTTGGAGCCATTGCACGAGCGTCCTTAATTGAGATGCCAAATTCTACGTTGTCAAAGAGATCGACGTGCTTCAAAAACGAGCCCTTTGCGGTTGAAATTTGACCAGCGTTTGGTCCATGCCATCTGCACGTCAAAAAGATGAGGGTTTATGAACAAAAGGACTAGGGAGCACGTACGCGTCGATGTTAAACCGAGTAGCTGGTATTTTCTCATAGGACTGGTGTCTCTCCAAAAGGAATTGGAAAAAGGACGAGTGGTCCAGGTTATTGTCGGAAAGTGTTCCGCTAGGTATTTCCACGGACACACCGACCTTGGAAGTGTCAGAATAGATTCCTGGAACTTTTCGATGCTGCTCACTATGGCGATGTTGTGGGGCATGATGTAGATGAAGGCAACCTGAAAAGTTGTGCTGATTTAACTTCAAAACTTGAGAGTGGGGTTGACGATTGGAACAGAGCTTAAGTGACACAGTCCGAGTCGATTACAGCTGTTTTAAGAATGGTGCGGAATGACGTTTTTTTTTTCCGTCTCGATCACCTTAGGCATTCGAGATATTGCCGTATCCGGCAGCCGGCAGCTTCGTCCTATCTCTCCAAGTCATCTTCGAGTGCTGTGCTACACCATACAATGATGTCGGCGTACCTCTCTCGCTCTCTGTAACTTAACTACATGTAACAAACACCATAATAAATTTCACAAGGGTACAAGAAATGTAAGCGGCCAATGGCCATCACTATAAGTAGCCGTAACAATGAAACAGAACTTGGATAGAGCTATCGGACTAAGTGCAGGAGGTCTAGATAACAGAAGGATCAAAGTCGGCATCAAGGACTGGACGGTAACCTGCATTGATAGGAAGCATTGTTCCAAATGTGTCGTTGAGATACCACCACTCATAATCCACAGCTGCTCCTCCCGGACTCACGGGCTCAATGCTACTGCCAAAGTAGCTTGCAGCCCCCGATCCATCCAGCCATCTTTTCTCAAAGCGGACACGCTTGCGGGCAGGCTCAGGAATATTGGCCTGAGGAGGTTCTTTCCTTTTTTGGGCATCGTCACTAGTGATCCAAGCCGCGGCCGCCTCTTTGAGGCGAATGATATCCCCGAGTGGAAGTTTGAGTGCAAGCAGGCTGTCGTCAGAGATTTTGGAAAGCACGTCAGGGCCAATCTTCTCCTTTTCCAATACTTGATGATAGTTTGTAACGTCTACACCGTAATCCTTCTCAACGTGAGATAGGAATCGAGGGAGCTTGCTGGGAGAGTTGAAATATGGTTCGACTGTTGCTGGTGGAGCTGTTGTAGCACGTTGGGGGGTAGCTGGTGGTCTGAGCGCGGTGATGATGTTGGCCAGGTGTCCAATATCACTTGTGGGTGCAGACTCGATAGAAGAGACCGAACGACGATGGTCATTACGGATTGATGGAAGACGGTTGATGGGATCAAAAGTCGGAGTGTTTGGAGGCTCACTCACAGTGGCTATACCATCATACTACGATCATATAAAAGTATTGAGAATTAGTGAGATGTCATTGAAAAAAAAAGGTAAGTACACACCATTCCGCGGCTCCACTCCTTCATCATAAATGGGGTCAGTGGGACCATGTTACCGGTGACTGGGTCGGGGTATGCATATGTGTTGTCCTGGTCGCTACCATACTTGGCCTCCAAAAGCCCACGGAAGCGAGCAAGCTGACGGTCTATCTGGGAAAGTTCCGAGTCATCCTATGCGGTCATTGATAACAACAAGTCAATGACCATGTAAACTTCAGAGATGGCTCAAATACTTACTTGATCATCATCTTCCTCAGAGTTGCCCTCACCACTTTCCGCGTCTCCCTCAGAACCATCTTCATTGTGTGGTCGGGCTGCTTTCTAGACATAATAAAAAATTTTATGGGTAAGTAAAAATTAGATAATGATATCGACAGACCTTTGGTAGCTTCGCATTCTTGATTTCTTGTTCGTCGACATAAACGATGATGGCTTTTGACGGTTTCTTCAATAATATCTTGGAAACGAGCTTGATGTACTCGTCACTTGATTCAATATCGGTGGCGGCATTTTTACTACAGACAAGCATCAGACAAAAATGTAAATTTGTAGCGGAATAATCATACGTACGCCGCAGGCGGAACCTGGACTGCCATCGGAAAGACACGACTCCCAGTAGCCTTCAAGTTCTTGAAGCCGCATAGCTGAAGAATATAGTTGAGAAACTGGGTGTAGTTGTCAGTCGTCTCTTCAAAATCGTAATCGAAATCTTTGCTCTTCGGCTTGGAGTTCTTTCGAAAAGACTTAGTGGGACCACTCTTCTTTGTCGTCTTCAAGACTGGTGTGTAAGTGGTGAGCCGAACCTGCACCTCGTAGGAGGAGGAATTATTGCCATCGGAGGGAGTCTGGGGTTCATTGCGTGTGTCAGGCATGGTCAAAGTGGGAAAGACGAAAGTTGGGGGTGACAGAGCGTTGACCTGTATATTTATCTGTATCCTTATCGATAAATTTGAGCTTGACTGACACGACGTTGCCTTCAACACAAAAATCCCGTTAGAACCATTTCTTTGCAATACAAACACTATTCTGATGTCTACAGAATCATACAACATAGCCCGACGCCTTGAAAAATCCCCATGCGTGACTAGAAGTGATACTCTGGCAAGCCCGGTCAATGATAGAAAGTGATTGATCAAAAACGTTACGTCGTAGAAATGACTTGATGACGGAAAAGGCCTGCTCAATGGGGTTGAAATCCGGAGAATAAGGTGGGAGATAGACTAATTTACATCCTTGAATGATGGTAAGCTTCGAAGTTCGGGGGAAAAATATATTGAATGAGTAGTACTCACGAGCTTCTTCTTCAACTAGCTTTCGGACCTCTTCGGAGTGATGGATACTACAATTATCCATTACCAGAATGCTTCGAGGGCCGGGATATGGATTGGTCAGTGGAATCTGTAGCTGGATTAAATAATGAGAATGAGGAGAGGAACACACATACCACAAGCTCTCGAAGAAACTGAAGAAAGCGCTCTGAATTGACAGGCCCAGGAATGAGATCGTAGGTAATAATACCTTCTAGAGTAAGAACCGGGAGTATGGTGATGCGAGAGCCACGGACAAAATGACGCCGAACAGTACATCTTCTTCCCTTCAATGCATATCCGAACTTCCTTTGCTGGGTCCTTCGATCTCTTGATGCTTCATCAGTGAACATGAGTTGATTCGGATGCTGGACTAAGTCTGCCATCCTATTCATAAAGGCGGAACGATCCAGTTCATTTCGTTCCAGTGCCTGGGCAGAGACAGATTTGTTTGAAAAGTAGAGCCGGCGAAGTGTATGAAAGATGGTTGCCAAGCAGACAGTGGTACCGCAGTTTCGGAGCTCTTCTTGTATCTCACTAAGATACATTGTACGATGGCGCGAAAGAACATTGAATATATATCTCATGTTAGGGAATGTAAGAATGCGAGGACGTCCAACTCGCCGAGCTTGGGGATTATAGGGAACTCCGTAAATGTGATAATACTCGAGGGTGGTGTAGACCAGTGATTTCTTGATACCTAGTAACTTGCAAATTCGTGGAACCTTGAGACCGTATTCATGATAGAGTATTGGTATGCGTGCTTTCAGGTCCTTGGAGAAAGGACGGCCCATGGTCGAGTGTAAGGAGAGAGATGCGATGGAAATGGAACACGTATGTTTGCAGGTGCCGAGCCTGCAGCCGATTGAATGCCGGTTGATGACATCAGGTCGACCTCAGAAAAAAAAAAACGTCATTCCGCACTTTTTTTAAAACAGCTATAATTAGTTTTGAGTTCCATTGTTTCCTCTAATCAACATGTTCTTTGGAGACGGATTCTATACATCCAGATCTAGAGAGCGGGGAACATGACTTGATGAAAATGACGATCAGAACGCAGACTTTTCATCAGACGTAAAAGATGGCTGGGTGGGCCACATAATGCTGCAAAAACCGGGATGAGGACGGGAGAAAACATTGTTCCCACGCGATTTCACGCAATTCCCACGTCCGTCCCACGCGTCGCAAACTTCCTCGCCCGCAGCTGAGGTTCGCCACGCAACATATTTGGGTCTCAAGTTCAGAACTGGTTCGAAAGGATGATGTGATCCCGATAACTCTGATCTTCTCTAGACATCTAGATAGACTTTTTTTGGTATATAGTCTTCTAGAAAGGGTCCCGGTCTGACCGGGAGATCGTGATGGTTACATAGTATGTAGTGTTTGGAGCTGAGTTTTCGGCTTTCGACGATGCTCCGAAGATCTAAACACAGAAGCAAACCACGAAGCGAAAGACAACAATATTCCCATAGGCCCTAAGAAGAATCTGCCAATACAGAGTTGAAGTATGCATAGTAGGTCCTAAATATAAATTTTCTGGTATTAAGTATAGATCAGAGTTATTTATGCACAAAATACATCATCAGCAGTCTCAATAGCCTGGATTTTCCCTTGCTATCTTTGTGTACACGGGGTTTTCAGGTCTGAGCTCAAAAACAACCATGCCAAGACACTAAAATGCACAGGTGGCCGAGAAAAGCATCTTTCGCTTCTGATTTTGTGCTCAGTTTGGCTAAAATGACTATTGCAAGCTCAAATGTTGCCCAATTTGCATGATTCCTTTTTTAACTGAAGAAGCTTATTGTTAAGAATACTATCAAACAAAGTGTTTTGTAAAAATATCAAATTTTAGGCCGGAAAATCAAGATTTTTAAAAAATCTTCGCTTCCGGGTTTGCTTCCGTATCTCAAATATCAAAAGTACAGATCAGGACCGCTTGTCACTGGAGGAGTATCAGCAATACGGTATACAATCTTTTCATGATTGGCCTGTAATCAAGCTGGTCAGTCACATTCTGAGTATTGCATATCTGACTGTTACCTTGCCTCTTTTCATGATATCGAAGCCCTCGACAACACCAGCAAGACCACGAGGAATTATTCGTACTGGCGAAAGTCGAAGTCTCTTTTCTACCAGGAGCCCCGAGACCATACGAGTCATTTTTGTTCCAAATTCGAGCTCCCCAGATCTCGGTTCATAGACACAAGGGAATTCAAATGCCTATAGGTAATAAAAAAACCTTAGCACTTGTTATGTATGACCTTGTCAGGGAAGGGGCCTACTTGTCCTAATAAGGTGTATCCAAGACTATGGATGGTTTCCACACCATTTTTGCGGCTGAGATAGGGGTTGAGCACTGAGATGGTGCCTCCTCCAGCGCTCAATGCCTCGCTGACTTGAAAAGGAGTAGTTCCTTCGCCAATGCAATCCATAGCAATACGTAGCTTTCCTCCGGTGTACGAGTTTATCTTCTGGCCCGCTTTATGGTCTCGATAATCAAACACCTGCGTCACTCCCAACTTCTTCAAGGCTTCGAAGTTTTCTGGGGAGGACGTACTGACAATGCGCTTGACGCCACTCATTTTTGCGAGCTGTATGGCGATACGTCCAACCGAAGTATTTCCTCCCCATATCAGTATATCCCCGATTGTCGTTGAATCCGTGTGTTGATCCGTTTTCTCCAAGGGCACAGGCAAAGATAAGCTCTTGAAGAGACATTGACATGCAGTAAGAGAAGCGATTGGGACTTGCGCAGCGTTTTCGAAGGACAGATGATCAGGTATCTTTATGAGAAGATGAGCTGGAGACACAAGGTATTCTGCGAAAGATCCGTTCAGGTCGACGGCTAGCAAATAAATGAAGCATGAGCTATGTCAACTAGATCATGTCAAAATCAAGGTTGACTTGCCTCCATGCACGAAACTAGCCACTCGATGACCAGGTTGGATGAATTCTTCATCGACTTCTTGTCCAAGCTCAACTACAATGCCAGCAAAGTCGCAGCCTACTACGTTACCCCATTGCTTGAAATTCATCGTAGTCTTCCCTAATCGCCAAGTCAAAGCATCAAACACCGCTTGACATAAGAGAATCAACGAAAACGTACAATCAGTCGGATTCTGTGCAGCAACAACGACCTTGATCAAGACTTGCTTTGGTCCGGGGCGCGGTACAGCAATCCTTCCAAGTTCAGTCCTACCGTCTCCAGTGGTTAGAACTGCAATCATAGTCTTTGCGTTCATGGCTGAGATACGAAGATAATCGTCTGGTCTAAGGACGGAGTAAGACTCCATACTTTGATCACTCATGCTCAGTCACAATTAGCCACTCACCTTGTGCCAGAAGCAAGAAACATTTTCTCGCAGACAACCAGATTCGGTAGTATGTATTACGTCCCGATGTCTTTGAATATGCCCTTTTAAGGTTTTCTTCACTCCTGAAACTCGAAATTGAATGCAGAGGATTCTTTTCCCGTGCATCCATTGATGGGTCTCATATGCCTATTACATCAAACATTGATGAGCACACAGCGCGCCATTCAAGTTGAACAACTTTAAATACGCTCTCGCATTATAGCGATGTAATCCAAAACTCAGAGCTAGAAGCCTAGAGTCCCACTGTCAGTCACAGCTCAATGCTAGTACTTAGGACTAAGAGCACGTCTTGAATAAAATCAATAGTACTGAGACGAGCCTCGTAGTCGGAATGAAGTCGTAAGAAAACTAGCTCAATGACGCGTATGCTACCCACGATAACAGAATACTTGGGTCCGGATCCAAAAAGATGGTTAACTAAACCTAATCGCCAGCCGTTTTGCCTACGGATCCAGATCAAGTCGACGCACGGGCTGGTTCGTACTTCTCCAAGTACGGTGAGACATGAATTCGTGTCCGAGAAATCAATGGTAGAAGTGGCTTCTCTCCGTCATTATATCTCGTCCATCATTACGAAGGATAGACAAAAATAGTGCTGGGAGATGGATGTTCGCCGTTTGGATCAGAAGAAAGAGAAGAGGAAATACTGATCAAAGACGCACACCTTGTTATCGGGGTTACTGGCTCTAGCAATCATTTGGTGATGAAGTTGGAGTGGAGGTTGATGGGAAGATGTCATTGGCAACATTTTTCTCACCCAGGATGGTAAAAATTTGAATTTGCTGCTCCGGGTTATGGTTGTGTTTGGTGATTAGTAGAGGGGCATTGAGCCTTCCTACAGACTCAGACCTGTTGATTCCCACGTGGCTCACATCAGACACTGATGGCTACCTCATACCTCTAGATCTTTTTGGAGCAGGACCAAATAAATATAGATTTTGTTATGATGTTGCTTTGTCTGGACGACGTACACGTAGAAGCATCGTCGAGCTCTATAGAGCTCCATATTTGGTCCCGCTCCAAAAGTAAACAAAAAAATCAAGCGAGTAATCAAAAGAGGTCTAACAATCTGAAAATAGCTGACATACCTCGTCATTTCGGGAGTATCTAACTAACTTGGGTCCAAGACACCCATTTCATAGCATTAGACCGCATCTGCGGCGGGAAAAATGGCCATTTTTCAAGCTTTACTGAATGGGTTTGGAGCTTCCGTTTTTCCTATTGCGGATGCAGTGTTATTTGAAGTGGTTCATTATGCTTTACTACAGTACTGATGGATGGTTTCAGGTGATAGATGCTCCATTTGGTTCTTCGCCCACACCGGAGTGTTATCAAAAGCATTCCCTCATGCGGAAAGGTGTGTATATCATGTGGAAAGGTGTGTATATAAGTATTTCGATTCCATCACTGACCAGCCGCAAGTTAGCTCATCCCAAAATGACCGGTACTGATATTTTTGCTCAAGTTGCCAAACCGCCAGGACTAGACGCCAGTTTGGGAGCTCTTCTGATTGGTATCATTCTTGGACAATGCCTTTACGGAGCATTGTGCGTTCAGGTGTTCTGTTATTATCAACACAACTTCAAGAATGACCCTCTCTATATCAAATTTATGGTGAGTCACTTCTCAGGTGTTTGAATGGCAGAATTCTTAGAATCAACTGAAATACTTCCTCTAGGTCGTTTGGTGCTGGTAAGCATCGTCTTGTATCATCTTTCATTTTTTGATTTGCGGCAAAAGGCTTCTGGAAACCGTTCATACAGTTTTCCTTTGTGTAACCTTATATCAAACAGCAGTCACGCATTATGGAGAGGTTGACTACCTTGCCATCGCCCCTTGGCCGATGATATACTCTGTGCTCGTGACGGGGCTAGTTGAAACCCCAGTGCAGGTCAGCATTCCAAATGCCACATCAACTGTCTAATCCCAACTCATCTGGACAACTTACTCAGATATTCTTCGCTTACCGTGTTTATGCTCTCTCAAAGTGGAGGATCATCCCTTCTATTACCATAATAGCTGCCGTCGCATGTCTGGGAATAACTATCACTGATTCCATTCGAGCCAGTAAAATAAAATTTCAAGTCGAATTCCAAGATTCGTCTCTTGCTCTGATTGCTACAGCACTCGCGATGGGCGTTGCTGTCGATGTTTCAAATACAGTCTGTCTTGTTTGGATCTTAGTGCAAAGCAAAGGGCCAGTTAACCGGTGAGTCCAAACAGCTTAAAAACCAATGAATTTCACCGTCAACGTGGTATAGAACAAGACAAATGGTGGACACATTGGTCGTTTGGACAATTGGTGGGTGATACTGTGTTGCACGGGTGCCAAAAGCTTTTCACTCATGAAAATAGAAACGGGATTTGTGACCAGGTCGGCGTGTTTGGCTGATTAAGAGCAAATCGTACTGATCCGAGATTCCTAACATAGCGTGGCAAACGTACTATCATTCATATTCGTACGTGTTTCCCTCTTGGCATGGTTCAAGCCTGACACCCATTCATATATATTATTTCAGCTTTTCTCCTTTGTGCATCAACGTGAGGTTCGCCGAGAATTTGCTGACCAGAATTAACGCAACATTCTTACCTATGTAGCCACTTGGATTGGTCCCATCATGTTTGCAGCTAAATGTAAGTATAACATGCTATTACGATCGAGGGATGGCTGCTGATCCTGATCCCGCCTAAGTGTACTCGAACAGTTTGCTTGCATCGTGAGTTCAATTGAGTCTCCAGTACAAACTCCTGCTGATTTATGGGTACAGGCTCAACGGTAGAATCTCCCTGAGGGCTACAAGAGGACAGACGCATGTTAGTACTTTTTCTCCGTCTTACGCCCCGGAAGTAGAAATCACGGTTCGTTGTGGTTAAGCTTGGAGATATCCTTCAAAGTTCACTGAGATACATTGCACAGGGTAACGAGGTTCACTTCAATACTTCTCGTGAACAACCGGAAAATGGGCTTGTCCTAAGGACATTCAGTGACGGGTTGACATCAGGTACCACACGCCGTGGCACTATACGGGATTTCGAGGCAAGCTCTACCGCTTCAATGAAGAATGATCCGGAAGCCGCTCTCCGCCGAAGCTCAAAGCCAGGCCTGGACATAGCTGTCTGAATATCTTTTGATGGTTTCATTCTCGTCTGTTGTAATTCTATTCCAGTCGGCTTTTCAACTGCTCTTGAAGAAGTGTATATATATACTTATTATGAAATCATTTCTCGGTAAAAAAATGCAAGTGCTTAGAATATGAATTGTAAGTGTCAACTATTGTGTGTGGACTATCAATGTTGTTTGGCCGGGACCAAGTGCAAAAGCCAGTGAGTTCTACTTTGAGCATTCTGAAACTTGAAATGCAAGAGATAGACCACCTCTATGAGCAATTACTGAGCATGTTTTTTCCCCTTTAAGAACATCCTAATCTAGTAAGACTTTACCTATAAACAGATACACTTGAGAGTTGTCAAAGTACAACTTGAAAAGAGTATATTCAAAAGTTCAAGCTGAGGTTAAGTAGTAGCTTGACTTATCTTCTACTTAAATGCAAAACTATGTGCTACTTTACTACTGTTCTGTAGTCACAAGTGTCTAGCAAGTGTTCAAAGCTTCAACATGTAAATGGTTCAGTAAAGTAATATAAGACCTGCATTTATACATGTATGATACAATGTATTGTATTCTCATTTTTCATGTTTTTAATTCATGAGATCATTATAAAATCACTGTAACAAAGGAACTTAAAGGAATTTGCAGGCAGTGTAAAAAAATTTTTAAATGAGGAAGTGGTTTGTCAAACATTTGGAGGGAAACATATGTGTGAAAACAGAAATAAAGAAAACATTGAAGAGACTACATGTTATGGTTTGGAAATTAGAAATGTAGGATGTCTATAATGTCACAATCCTGGGCAATCAGACTTCTGAATGCACTAGGAACTATTTTTTGTAATTCATAGAATTACAGAAGTATTACAGACCAGTTATGATAGAAATTACAATGAACCTATTGTATTTTCAATGTAATTCTAAATATTACAGAACTTCTATCTTAATTCTGTTGTAAATGTTTCTGTAATTCCTTGGAATTACACAGATTTGCTCGAAGTGATGCAAAAATACACATTTCACTTACTAGTAGAGCTAATAAACCATGTCTCTGGTACCCTCAAGAAAAAAAAAACTCACAGAATATAGATTCCTGAGGAAAATAAAAGGGGCTAGTGTCAATTTCTATGTTTTTTTGGTCTCTCGATATGATGGAATTGAGCATATGAGCTACACTTTATTAGTTCTCATACTAGAACCATGTCTCCCCCCTGGTACTCCAAAAAAAGAAAATGCTCACAAGACATAGATTGTTGAAGGGAATTGATGGGGGCTGGGCTATTGGGTGCCTTGATACAATTTTATTGAGTGGATAGGCTGTGCATTTTTGATTCTCATAGTAGAAGGATGTCTCTCTCCTACTACCTCAAAAATTTAAAAGAAAGACTCACAGGATATAGATTTCTAAATGGAATAAGATGATGCTGGAGTCAATTCCTATGTCATTTACATCTCTGAATGTGATGTAATTAAATGCATGAGCTATGCTTTTTTAATTCTCATGGTAGAACCATGTCTCCTTCCTGGTACCTCAAAAAAACAATGATTTCTTTGCAAAGTGCTATATAATGACTTCCAGAAAAGGACTTATAAATGACATTTACTTTACTGACTGGTACCTACTGTCTGAACTGTTCATTTTTCATGGTTTGTCACACATCACAGACTGATCTTGTAAGGATTGTATAGATGATATATACATATATACTCATACTCATCTTATCTTCATGTAAATAGTAACAAACAGATATACTTACTTGACCTGAACCATGACGTGTGACCTCTGAGAATAGCAGAAGCCTGCGTGCCTGTTCCCCTCTCCTAGCTACAGCTGAGCATCCACTCAACTGCTCCCTAGTCAAGGTGTTCAGCTGCTGCACCAGCGTCATGGGTGATCCCAGGTACCTCCTTAGAGGTTACCCTCATGTGCACGTGTACAGACCTACGGGTTGTACTTGTTTTCTGCGAATGCTTCACAGATCTGAACATCTGTGACACACCCTTTCATAAACAAAATATCAGTTTTAACATTAAAATTTTTGTACAGTATCTGGCTCCTTTCAAGCTGTGCAGAAGGCCAATGGCCGAGATAACAAGCCAACAGGTAAGATTGAGTGTATGTGACACAAAAGAAAACAAAAAATAAAGAAAACAGCATGTGGCTGCATAAGTGTACAGGTATAGGCAAAAACGAGGGAATTATGTTGTGAATAAACGGCGTAAGTACTCAGACCTCACTCGAGATAGTGAGAACGACTGTATTAAGTCTACAGTACTGTAGACAAATAAGTATCTTGTAATAGTAAGATAAGAATATACACACCTCAGACCTCACTCAAGATAGTGAGAATGACTGAGGGTGTTGTATGTAGGCTACTAATATATGTACATGTGTAAACAGGGGTTTTGTGTACAAACAAATAAGATGTGTATCATGTGAAAAGAAAATGGAAAAAGATCTTCTAGTTATAGTAACACGGGATGCAAACAAGAGAAATACGTATAGTGAAGTGAACAATGACGAGCCATTTTTGCGGTTCTAGGCTCGAAATCCGATAATAATTATGTGAATGACATAGTTTTGAGCCTAGATACTGAGGGAAACTGAGGGTTATAGCTGTTCCCAAGCTGTTAACCAAAAGCTAGAGCTATATGTACTGGAGCTTAGTATATCTACTGAGTAATGAGAGTCCTATAGAGGTGCACAGATAAAATCTGACATTACCCAAGTCGTACTTAATCAACCAGGGAATTGTGGCTGCAGTGGTATTAACAAGACTATCAAGCTACTATGTCCTATGTTGACAGGTATGCATCTGTTCAATAATATGTTGCACAAAGTCTACTAAGATACAGTCAGGTCTTTTTAGATGTAGGATAACTCTAGTTATATCCACGGGAAGAAGGAGAACTTGAACGTCAGGCTTGTCAGCTACAAGGTCCAATATCGGACTTAGCGAGAAAGAGCTTATAAGTAGGCTTAAATCAGACATAACACATTGATGGAGAGCTATTGCCATCTGACCGGACCAACGTCTAGGTCTAATTGGTAACTAGTGGCATTCACGGGAAGTTCTGATAGCGGATACAGCAAAATCTGACAGGAACAGGAGCAGTAAATTTGCTTCCGTGGCTGATAAACACAGGACACATAGGAGGAAAGGTAGACATGTAGAAAGCGGATGCGTGGAGGCATCAACTAGCCAATCATAAAAGCTGATTTTGAAGTGATCCAATGGAGTCATACTGGGTACATGGAAAAATGGTGCTTTATCATGGGTGGAGTCATAACCCTACAAAATCGCCTAAGTAAGGCTTATTTTGTAGTGTAATAGTGAAATTTGCAGTAGAAAATGGTGAATAAAGGACTAGAGTAAGCCCGAACTGCTAGTTAAAGTGCTAATAACTAGAGAACACGTTCAAATAATAAGGTAAATGTTCATGAATAGAGAAACAGCTTATTCTGAACATTATAGCTGATGTATTTGAGTGCTGGTAGTAATATTCCACCCAAACCTATGTACTACCGGTCAAACAAGACTTGGTACTACCATCACTACACTCTAGCACTATTGACACAACTCAAGGGACAGTTTCGAACACGTCGAAGCCCCTATTCACGTCTGTACAAGTTGGCTACTGAACCTATCAGTGATCCATAATAAATGGAGTAGAAACTTCACGCGATAATTAACGGATGTCTAGATTGTTGACTTTTCAACTATCTACTGGTTGGTTACTGTTGAATTGATGAATGCTATTAGTATTGCGATGACCAGTAGCAGGCTATTAGGTTTTCGTATATAACAGAAAAGAAAGTGGTACAAACTATATATTGATAGAATCCTGACGAGTTGACCTCTCGAACTATACTAGAGGGAAGCTACCGTCAGTACTATCTTGAATAGGTGACCGGTAGACGAACTACAGGCTGGGAATGGTGTTGAAAAAGGTGTAGAAAACCCTATACCCAATGACCTACTGGTGCTGTACTCATGGAGTTGAAAGCCACTGCCGGTACTCTAAACCCTATACCCAAGTGGAGTTGTCTGAGTCATAGTGACAAAAGCATATGACTACTGTACTTCTATAGATGCGACTACTGGTCTATAGATCCAGAATGTCGATAAATAATATTTTGTATACCCTAAAGGAAGGACTTGACTTTTATAGTAGCCCTTGAATATTTCTTTTGTTTTTGTACAAATATTATAGATACCTTTTGTCGGACATTTAACCAAAATCTAGTACTGTACAGTTTTAGCCACAAGTAGTATAAATACTGTAGGTTTGAGGCCCTACTGGCCCCAAGCAAAATACGTCGAGTACACCGGTAGTGACCTTACTAGAGGATTGTTGCCAACGAATAGACAGAAAGCTTCTTATTTTCCAAAGTTCACTCATCTGGAGTATAAGCAGAAAAATACGTGGTTGTGACAATAAAGTGTTTTCTGATAACAAGTTGTGTGTCTTGAATATTGAACCAAATTGAGTCTGTGTCTGTTTGTGATAGTGCTTGACATTGTGGTCTTCACTTATTTGATTGGACTTGTGATATTGTGGGCACTTGAGCCTTTAAACTTGTGTTTTGTCTGAAAAGACTTTGTGAATTGCAATACTGTGAACTTGTGTGTGTGTTTTTTTTTGTGTCGAGGTTTTGAACCCCAAAGCTATACAAACCCCAAAAGTTCTACCGATCAAGTACCAAAAACTTGAACTTCAACAGAATTATACAGTGATTTTGTCTCACTAGAACCAGCTCTTGCACTATCAAACTACGTGCATATACATAAGTTTCCTTGGTTTTTGGGTGTTTTGGTTTTGTTGTTATAGCAGAGCCTTCACTTAGTTAGCCAGCTTATTAACGATCCAAAAAGGTTGATTCAACTTGACCTAATATTTTACATATGGATATGGACTTGAATGCACATAGGTTAAAAATGGACTTTAGTTTTATTTTTGTTTTGCCTCCCAAATTGCTATATAAAGTAAAAGAAAAATGTATATCTCTTGATCTCTCTACTGTCTACTGTTTCTGTATTTTTCTTGTGACTATCTCCCTCCTCGTAGTATAAAAGGCCTGTATGTATATACCAGAAATTCAGATTACTCGCCAGATAGCACGATTTAAGTGTGACAGCGCTCGGGGACACTGTGGTCTACAGTTGATAGCAGTATAAATGCCCACAGTATTGCAAAGTCAGATTTAATCTAAATCTTGTGTACTAGTCTCAGTGTTGTGATTGCACTTAATCAAGTTTCATTTTCTTATACTTTTGCCTAGTTCTTGTCTACAGTGACTTGACTAGTAAGGGTGAAAAGTACAGTTTCTGAATCAGCAGAGCGTTGCTGGTGGCTGGGCTTTTCAAATCTAGAGTTTCTTGGTGGTTGGCTTAGTGACAGCACTTTGCAGTTGAGAACTCTGAGTCTACCGAGACTATAATTACCACATACCTCGTAGTACTAGTGCCCATGTGCATAGTATTGCAACTTTCCATTTATTCTACTTCCCCGAGTGTTGTAGAGTTAGACACAAATAAAATTCGTTTGATATTGATATACCAAGCATTGTGTGTTTGAGAACCTATTTTGACAAGTGTTGGATTTTATTTAAAATCGGACTTTGTGATTAGTTGAAGAATCAATCTGTTTCGAAGGAATCAGAGTTTATTTCAATATACTCTACCTTGTCAACATACTCTAGAGTTACTTGATAAAGGATCCTATCTCCGAACCCCCCGAACTAACATATGTTGGTTGAACTTGCTTGACATAGCTAGCCTTTGTGTTGTTTGTGTTGTGTGGTTGTGTGTGTGTTTTTGTGCTCATAGCTGCTAGTGTTCTCATAGCGAGTTTCCCCTGCGTTTTACTGAAGTTTTTCAAAGTACAAGCCACGAGACCTGGAGAAGTCACAGCACTTGGAGATGCTGAACTCAGGAGAAGAATTAAAGACTGTCCCACAAAGAACACTGAGGTTGTGAGTGCCCCTGATACCATCTTAAGAAATAGACCACGCTCGCTGGCAAAAAGCCTACAGGAGTGGAACTATGAGGATGGGATCGTGTTGTTCAGAGGAAAGATCTATGTACCCAACTTCACTGCGACATAGTCAAACAATGTCATTACAGCTTGACCGCTGGACACCCAGGTCAGTCCAAGACATACAAATTGGTTAGTCAAGAACTTTGGTGGCACGGTATGTCTGTCTTTGTCCAAGATTATGTCAACGGTTGCGCTACCTGCCAGTCAACCAAGGCAAACAACCATCCAAACCACGTACCTCTGATTCCAAATGAAACCCCGGAACGACCTTTTGGAACAATCACCAATGATTTCATCACTGACCTGCCTGAAGTTGATGGGTACAATGCAATACATGCTGTGGTGGATAGACTCACCAAAACAGTGGTCGTGACACCGTGTCGGAAGGACATTGACAGCAATGGTACAGTGGACATCCTGATCAACAACACGTGGAAACAATATGATCTATGGGATAAAATGATATCTGACTGCAGACCACAGTTTGCGAGCAAGGTAATGAGAGGTGTCCATGACAAACTGGGTATCACCTTGGTGTTGAGCACAGCCTACCACCCGCAAACTGATGGAGAGACAGAGAGATATAACCAAGAGCTGGAACAGTATCTGCAGGTATTTTGTGACTACTGTCAAAACGATTGGGTGAGGTACCTTCTGTATGCCGAGTTCTGCCATCACATCCAAGTACACTCTGCCACAGGAAAATTGCCATTTGAATTATTACATGGATACATACCCCGTTTATTCCCTTCCGTTAACCCAACCTCTAATGTCCTGAGCGTGGAAGAATGACTCAAAGCACTGGATGCTCTCAGAGAAAAATTGAAGGCTAGTCTAAACACAGCGGCAGAGTTGATGAAACGACAACATGGAGACCACCTGAAGGAGGGCAAGTTCAAAGTCGGTGATAAGGTGTTATTGGATGGAAAGAATTTGAAAACCACAAGACCTAAAGCTAAGTTGTCAAATTGTCGCCACGGCCCATTTGAAATCACTGAAGTTATAGGCCCAGTGAACTATCGGCTGAAACTCCCTTCATCATGGCATATTCACCCAGTATTTCATGCATCACTACTTGTGGAGTTTATTGAAACCAAAGCTCACAGCCCAAACTTCACGGGTACCCCAGCAGAGCTACTGCCTGAAGAGGAAGAATACGACATTGAGGCAATACTAGACTCATGCCCAACAAGAAACCGATGGGGAGTCCAGTACTTAGTCAAATGGCTCGACTATCCAGACTCAGAAAACTCCTGGGAACCAGCATCTGGACTACATGGAGTAACAGACCTCATTGTGAAATTTCACCAGGACCACCCTGAAGCATACAAAATCTGATCCTTCGACTACACTAACTCAAGACTGCACCCACTCGGCCTGACGATGGCTGACATCTGGGACTCTACACCAGTGCTCCAGGTGCAAGCACGTCCTAAAGAGGGGGTAATGTCACGAACTGTATCAATCCTTTTCCCTCCATCGAGACCCCAGACACAGTATTACTTTACCATCACACCATCATCACAGATAAGGCTCAGGACAGATACATCTGCGGATGACTGGTATCTGGACCGGCCAGTTTTTGACTTTCCAAAATCCAAACCTGTATCTGTCCGGTTTTGTGGGCCGGATAACCGGTATCCGCAGTATCCGACCGGCAGGTTACCTGAAAAATGCGGATACCTGCAGGTAGAATGCAAATTTTCTTTCAAATATTAGTGAAAAATAGGTACAAAAATTTATTTATGTGTCAGTATGAAATATTTGAATCTAAAACAGTAAATTAATTAAGTCTAAACCATCTTTTTTAAGTTTGAATTGATTTCTTATGATGTAAAAATTTTGATTTATGTAGAATCATCAATATCTTAGCCTCTAGAGCATGGATTTGAATAATTATTTGACTGTTAGTTAGGAATAGTCCAAATGCATGTTTTTCATTTCTCGAAGTAGTCACAGAAATTGCTTCTTGCTTATTTATTTAGTGTCCCAAAAATTGTGGCACCATAAATTTCCAAGGCAAGGAGCCATTCTAAAAATACATTCAGTATGCCACATTGTGGGAATTGATAAGTTGTACAATTTCAATTTCTAGGACATGTTTTAAAAGTCAATACATCAAACTGTATTCATAATATCATTTAATGACTTAAAAAGTTCAAATGTATTCATTAATAAAACTGATTAAACACAACATACAATGAATAAATGGCACTTCATTACCAAATTTCTGCAACTATTTGAAGTTCTGGGCAGAAGGTTGACAAAAAAATCAAGTATACAGAAATTACATCAATAGAAGTTACTAATTGTGTATGCCGGATACACCCAGTACCTGCCGGTTTTTGCATTTTTTTTGAAAATTCAAACCGGTATCCACAAGTATCTGTATCTGCAGATCCGGATACTTAAAATTACCAGAACTGGCTGGTTTTCCCACGGTAATAAGCTGGCTAACTAAGTGAAGGCTCTGCTATAACAACAAAACCAAAACACCCAAAAACCAAAGAAACTTATGTATATGCACGTAATTTGATAGTGCAAGAGCTGGTTCTAGTGAGACAGAATCACTGTATAATTCTGTTGAAGTTCAAGTTTTTGTACTTGACCGGTAGAACTTTTGGGGTTTGTATAGCTGTGGGGTTCAAAACTCGACACAAAAACACACACACAAGTTCACAGTATTGCAATTCACAAAGTCTTTTCAGACAAAACACAAGTTTAAAGGCTCAAGTGCCCACAATATCACAAGTCCAATCAAAAAAGTGAAGACCACAATGTCAAGCACTATCACAAATAGACACAGACTCAATTTGATTCAATATTCAAGACACACAACTTGTTATCAGAAAACACTTTATTGTTACAACCACGTATTTTTCTGCTTATACTCCAGATGAGTGAACTTTGGAAATAAGAAGCTTTCTGTCTATTCGTCGGCAACAATCCTCTAGTAAGGTCACTACCGGTGTACTCGACGTACTTTTGCTTGGGGCCGGTAGGGCCTCAAGCCTACAGTATTTATACTACTTGTGGCTAAAACTGTACAGTACCAGGTTTTGTTTATATGTCCAACAAAATGTATCTAAAATATTCGTACAAAACAAAAGAAATATTCAAGGGCTACTATATAAGTCAAGTCCTTCTATTAGGGTATCCAAAATAT
Source organism: Dendrothele bispora CBS 962.96 (assembly GCA_004369135.1). Lineage (NCBI taxonomy): Eukaryota > Fungi > Basidiomycota > Agaricomycetes > Agaricales > Dendrothele > Dendrothele bispora. The sequence goes on from ML179672.1 coordinate 32,966, forward strand.
AATATATCGACGTCTGGATCTATAGACCGATAGTCGCATCTATAGAGGTACGGTAGCCATATGCTTTTGTCGCAATGACTCAGCTCGTTCACTTGGGTATAGGGGTTAGAGAGACGGCAGTACCTTTGTACTCCACGAGTACAGCACCGGTAGGTTGTTGGGTATAGGGTTATCTACACCTTTTGTCGACACTATTCTCAGCCTGTAGCTCGTCTGCCGGTCATCTATTCAAGATAGTACTGACGGTAGTCTCCCTCTAGCATAGTTCGAGAGGTCAACTTGTCAGGATTCTATCGATATATATAGTTTGTACCACTTTCTTTCACTTATAGTATACGAAAAACCTAATAGCCTGCTACTGGTCATCGCACTACTAATAGTCTACATCAATTCTTCAATAACCAACCGGTAGATAGTCGAGAAGTCAACAATCTAAGCATCCGTTAATTATAGCGTCAGTTTTATACTCCATTTACTATAGATCACCGATAGTTTCGGTAACCAAATTGTACAGACGTGAATAGGGGCTTCGACACTGTTCCCTTGAGTTGTACCAATAGTGCTAGAGTGTAGTGACGGTAGTACCAAGTCTCGTTCGACTGGTAGTACATAGGTTTGGATGGAATATCACTACCAGCACTCAAATACATCAGTCATAACATTCAGAATAAGCTGTTTCTCTATCCATGAACATTTTCCTTTATTATTTGAACGCGTTCTCTAGTTATTAACACTTTAACTAGCAGTTCGGGCTCACTCTAGTCCTTTATTCACCATTTCTGCCGCAAATTTCACTATTACGCTACAAAATAAGCCTTATTTGGGCAATTTTGTAGGGCGTATCAAGTTTCAACGAATAACCGGCAGGTTAACCCGGCAAAACCGGGATCCATGCTGAGCCTTAATCACAGAAGCCTGGAGTCAAGGCTGTTCAGATCAGATGATAGAAGCAGAAGTCACCTCGGTTACCACATCTGTTTCTCCCATCAGTTGCCTTGTTCTTTCCTTTGTTTCCTTCCATCACAGCTTTATCCATTAATATTTTGTCTCCATGATACCTTATCTTCCATATCCTTTGTTCTCTACAGTATAAGTACTCATAGACATTGTAGGTAGTTCCCCAGTCCGTTCATTTCGTCTCTACACCGTACAATCACCTACACTGTATCGAGTCTAGTCAGCTTACTCAACTACTTCTCTCTATATCTCTATCTATCTTTTCTCTTTCTCTTGTCTCGTCTTGTGTGACTTGAGTGGTGCCATCATTGAGAGTGATCGTTCCTGACACTGTCCATGTTATCCATGGGGTTTGTAGGTGGTTCTTCCATATGGAATTGAGTCTTTAAGGAACTCAAGGGTTCGACCTAAAGATGCGTAATCACAGATAGGGAACTAGTTGTAAGGCTAGTGGGATAGAGGTATGTCAATGAGTTACTCAAGGGGTACTCTATTCTAATGTCAAGACCTAGATTCCACAAGTTGCGAGTAAGTCATTAATGAGAGAGGTTTGAGCATCATGAGAATAAGTCCCTGGGTTATTAACCAGACTAGAGTAAAGAATATACAAGATATACTACGGTTTATATACTAAAAGATAAGGAGTATGATTGATCTAACTGTCAATGAGGTCCTTTAGCTATTGGCCACTGCATGAGACCTGTTGCAATCATGGTAAAATGGTAAATGTAGTAAGGAGCAATCAGTAATCTGTGCAGTGTAAATAGTCACAAATAGGAGTCTGAGCGACTATTCGCAATAGAAAATGGTTGTCAATGTATATCACAAATAAAGAAAGAAAGAAAATCACGACTAGAGAGAGTTCATGACACCAACCAACTCGCTCTAGAAAACCTTCCTGCTACATTCGAGATATCCTTGACGGTGTTGGTAACTACAGGTTTAAAGGATGCACCTCTACCTCCCACAACAAAAGAATTTGTGAACCTTGTTCACTTCTCAAAAGACAAATTAGGTTTAGAAGCTTGTATGGCAGTTACGGAAGAATCAGATCTGGGTAGCTTGAGTGATGCAAAGCATAGAAGTAATTGGGGAAAGTGGGAAAAGGCAATAGAAGAGGAATTAGGTAGTTGGGAAGTGGTGCAAAAGCTGAAGTTCAAGAAGCTGGTAGGATGCAAGTGGGTTTTTAGGATCAAGAAGGATGAACATGGTGGGATAGCTTGTTACAAAGCTTGACTGGTTGCACAAGGGTTCACACAAGAGTATGGTGTCAATTTCAACAAAATTTATGTGCCTGTTGCTTGCATAGCATCAATTTGATTGGTACTTGCTCTAGGTGCTTGATATGACCTAGAAATACATCAAGTGGACATCAAAGGTGCTTACCTCAATGGTGAACTATAGTAGTTGAAGACAAAGTTATATTTATGAAACATCCACCTGGGTATCCCCACTTGTCTGAAGCTATTGAAACCTATCTACAGTCTTTGTCAAAACAGTCAGTGTTGAGTTTGACAGGACATTAAAGGAGTTGTTGAACATGAAGAGGTGTGAGGTCAATCAAGCGGTATTTTACTGGCAAAAGGATAGCCAGTTGATTGTTATTGTTGCCTCAGTCGATGATCTGACCATTCTCACAAACCTTGACTCAACTTATAGATCTTGTCAAGGCCAAGCTTAGGACAAAATTCACTATAATCAACATGGGTCCAATCCATTGGATTCTTGGCATCCATGTTGTTTGTGACTGCTTTACTCACACCATTTCACTTTCCCAAAGGTCCTACATTGAATCTATTTTGAAGGAATTCTAAAAAGATCTTCTGTCACTATGGATCCAAACAGTCAATTTTTGTTGGCTAACTTCCTGCAGACTCCCAAAGAAAAGACCGACATGTTGAACATCCCTTACAGACAGCTCATCAGGAAACTGATGTATGCTTATGTTGGAACTAGAGTTGATATCGGCTTTGCTATCCATACTCTCGCTCAATTTGTTACCAACCCTGGTAAAGCACACTGGACTACTGCAAAGTGTGTTGTTGCCTACCTTACGGGTACCAAGGACTGGTCACTCACCTACAGTTCGCAACCAGATGACATTTCTGGGTTGATAGATGCTGATGGAAGCATGAAGAATGACAGGCATGCCATCACGGGTTATGTTTTTATGATTGACAGTGGCGCTGTTTCATGGTGTTCACATTTGCAGACTCTCATATCTCTTTCCACATGCAAATCCGAATACATCACAGTAACAGAAGCAGCCAAAGAATGTGTTTGGTTGTGCTCACTCATTTCCCAAAATTTCAAGCCTACCTTTTCTGTCATTCCTGATCTGATGGCTCTTAAATCAGACAATCAAGCTGCAATAGCACTCACAAAAGACCATAGATTCCACAGATGAACCAAGCATATCAACATTAGGTTTCATTTCATCTGATTTGTCATTGAAAAAGGAAAAATGACAGCCGATGCTGTAATACATTTCCAAATGTACAGGGGTTTTTTCCGCATCGTCATTTGCAATTACCAAGGGGACAGGGAATTTTAGAAATAAATAAATAAATGAGATTATAACATGCTATATTACCTTATTTAGGGTGAGGGTGCACTCTTTAACTGGAATTGCCTGTTTAATCAGTGTTTGAGGGGCAAATTTGTCATTGGAGCTAATATGAGCCATTTAGATTCTGATTGTCAAATGTAAACAACTTGACAAATATTGCTTTTAATACCCTTCCCAGCCCTAAAACCTTAACTTTAACATCCTAACCCTAACCCTAACCCTAACATCCCTAACCACCTAAGTAACTAGCTGCGGGGTACAGTCCGAATCCAGGGGGGGCAGTTTTACATGTGACCTATCAGACCTCTTTTCCCCTCGGTAATTGCAAATGACGATGCGGAAAAAACCCCTGTACATTTAGAAATGTATTACTGTATCTGGTGAAAATGAAACTTATTTATTTGTAAACCCGTTCTCGGGACGGGACACTCAAGGGATTCGGACTCACGCAAGGACACAGAAGCTGACACACGTTCTATTCTTGAGCGAGAGGGAAAGAGAGAGAGAAGAAGGTGAAGAGCATCGTGAGATAGCTATCTAAGAGGGAAGAAAGAAGAGAAGAAGAAGGAAGAGACTACATGTCTATGTCTCTATATATGTAGTATGTATGTGTCACGTGATTGTGACGTGTCGGGGAAATGGTACGTTTACACCCCTACCCAATCCAAAGCAAAATATAATCTACAAGTAGCACGAGCAGCAACGAAATTCAGTCAGTATAACATAAGAGGGAGGGGAGACAGAGGACTTGATAGGATGAGCGAAAGATAAATCATGAAATACTTGGTACAAGATCGGAATCCGACAGAACGTCCGAAGGGCCCGGGCCGCCATTTCGCATCCAGTCCTTGATAGCAGCGCAGTCCTTTAACTCCCTGTATGGCAGCCACTTATCGCCTTCAGGACCTTCACCAGACCACTGGACCAGAAACTGCCAACCACGGCCACGGCGGCAGGCATCCACAATCTTGTCAATTACAAATTCCTCATGCCCATCAATCAGGACCGGCGGTGGAATATCCTGCACGCAACCGGGGAAGAGATCCGGATCATTCAGAACGAAACGTTTCAAGTTGTCAACGTAGAACGTGGGGAAAACCCCCGGTTGGTTAGGCAGATCTAAGGTATAAGAATCTGTTTCCGGAAAGGCACGAACAACCTCATATGGACCGTCGAATCTGGGGAAAAACTTAGCAACACAATTTTGGCCAGCCTGAGCATACTGACACTGTCTGTGCACCGTAGTCAACATAACAAGGTCCCCCATCGTAAACTTATCAGGGGAACCCCGGGACTTGTTAGCTTGGAAGGCCTGAATGACTTTTGCGGCCAGGAGCGAGTCCTTAGCCTCTTGTTCACCCAAAACAATGTCAGAGACTATCCCACGCCGATTTATCAGGCAAAATTTCAAGATCTGATCGGGTCAGAGGAGGTAGCATGCACGGAGAGCAACCCGTTTTCAACTGGAACATCGACATCCCAGTACTACCATTCCAGGAGCTCATAATGTGAAACCGCACCATCGGAATAGCAGCAACCCAACCTTTTTGTTGTTGGGAGACATGATATCTGAGTGCCTGATTGATCGTTTTATTCGAACATTCCGAGCAACCATCTGTCTCGGGGTGAAAGGAACTAGACATTTTTTAGCTTAACACCAGCCAAGTTCCAGAAGGCCGTCCAGAACTGGGAAGTCCACAACTTGTCGCGATCAGAGACTATCTCGAGCAGTAAACCATTTTCACAAAACCAATGGTGGAAGAACAGCAATGCAGCATCTTCCGCTGAAATGTCAGTTCGGGTTGGACAAATCTGGAGATCAGCGTTTAAACGATCTGTCATAGACAAAATGCAATTGAAACCATTATCCCCGGGCAATGGACCGACAAAATCAATAGCCACGCTGTCAAAACGTTTGTCAGGCACCACGTGGATTACGAGCAGTTGTATTCTTGTTTCGCTGACACTCTGAACAAGAAGGGACATAGGATCGTAACAGGTCCTGGCGCATGTTAGGCCAGTAAAACGAATCACGAAGGTACTCATAAGTCTTATCCCCACCAAAGTGTCCAGTACAATCATGCGCCAATCGGAATAAGTTCTCACGAAGGTCCTTGTGCCGCAGCACTACTAAGCGGCCATTGACGTACCAAAGACCATTACGAAATTCAGCACCCGGCACTGTGCCATTCAAGGTACTTAACTTTTGAACAAAGGTGTTAATTGAGGATTTCTCACGAGAGGAGTGGCTCGTAAAACTGTCCCTTATTTCAGTAAGCTACCAAAGTATTTATCTAAAATGTATGAATAAGATCAGAGAATAAACAATAAAATGTACTATAAAATCGAGAGGTAAACAAGAAAAATAGAAACAAAATCGAGGATATAAGAAGATCGTGTCCGTGTATAATGGATTTTGATGTCGCGGCCGTAGCAACACGGGCTCGGCACTCCGCTCCCTTCAACACTCCCTCTTGCGAAGGCCACAACATCAGGAAACCATGGATATAAGTATCACAATGAGAAAATAATAGAGAGAAATTACTAGTGCTCCCTCAGAGCAAATACACATGGCCAGGTGTTGCTGCGGCAGTATGTGCAGCTGGGGATGAATTCTCGGCCTGTTGAGCAGGCGGATTCCGGCAATTAGCGCGAATGTGTCCACGTTGTCCACAATTAAAATAAGTTAATTCGGACATAGGTCGGCGAGCTGCCATAGCGGAAGGTTCTGTCAAACTGTTTCCGGTCGCTGCAGGAGACCCTCCACCCTTGTCATATGTCTTGTCAAAATTGATGAGGCGTGCGGTGACATAAGCAATGTCAGAAATGTTTGGATCGCCATCCAAACTAACGATGAGCTGATTATAGGAAGAGGGAAGGGAAAGGAAAATGCAGGCAATGATAAATGAGTCCGAAATTGGTTCCCCCAAGCTCTCCAACAGATCGGTAAGTTTCCGAATTGTCTTTACATGTGTTCCCACCGGTTTGTCGTCCTCCTTTTTCATACCCATGACCCTCTTGTAAATTGATACCACTGACCCCAGACCCTTTACAACATGATACTTCTCCAATGCTTCCCACATCGCCAGCGGATCGTCGTCAATTCCCTTGATATGCACATATTGGTCCGGATCGAGCGACTCAATGATAACTGATGCGGCAGTATCCCTCCTTTCTTTCCACGCCTTGTACCCCTTACTATTCGGCCCAGTCAACGGCATTGGATCCTTCGGCCTCCCAACACCTAATTCCCCTGTTTCGGTATTCACAATCTCCCTCGGCATCCTCAATACCTGATTCAACACCTTTTTCCTCCCAAACTCCGCCCTTCTCTGAACCACCCAGTTTCCCCATATATCTTCACTCTGCTTCGGATCGTCCCTCAAGATCACCTTCGACACCCTACTAAAACTATCGGACATAATGACGGCAATGGGCTCCCTCGGGAACAGATGATTACGGCAGGCACGGGCTCACGCGAGAGCAGGCAATGGCAACAAGACACGGACGGCAACAGGACACAGCCATGGGCTCTCGCAAGAGCAGTTGGATACACGGTTCCTTGAATGGACAGTCGGTTGGCTCCCTCAGGAGAAAGAGATAAAGAGAAAAGCAAGAGTGAGGCACAGATAGACCTAGAATAGTAGTAGGAGAAGATTTCGAGTCCAGCAGCAAGATTAGGCAGAGCCGGGGCCCATAACCTGTTAATTGAGGATTTCTCACGAGAGGAGTGGCTCGTAAAACCGTCCCTTATTTCAGTAAGCTACCAAAGTATTTATCTAAAATGTATGAATAAGATCAGAGAATAAACAATAAAATGTACTATAAAATCGAGAGGTAAACAAGAAAAATAGAAACAAAATCGAGGATATAAGAAGATCGTGTCCGTGTATAATGGATTTTGATGTCGCGGCCGTAGCAACACGGGCTCGGCACTCCGCTCCCTTCAACAAAAGGAATCAGAAGCGTAACCTTCCTGAAGTTGATTAAGAAACTCCAAATCTGCAGACACCACAAGAACCGAAGCTACACAGGAGGCCCTACGCCACAAGTCAGACTTAACGCGAGGAGCGGGTAAGGGAGTTTCCTCATAAGGCAAAGAACACGGCGGAATACGTGATAGGGCATCTGCACCAGTGTTCTCATTGCCAGGTAAGTACGGAATAGTCAGGTCATACTGGCTCAGGAATTCTTGCCAACGCAGCTGACGTTGACTCAAGTTGCGCTGAGAATTAAAATTCTCAAGTGTTCTGTGATCGGTAAGGACATGAATAGGCATCCCGATGCAATCTGCGCGCCACTTCTTAAGCGCGTGGACAATGGCAAGTAGTTCCTTTTCATGGACCGGGTAATTCAATTCAGGGCTGGACAACTGAGATGAGTCAAAAGCCACGGGTTTGGCCTCCTTCATGTTCGGACCCCAAGCCAAAATGGCACCGGTTCTCCAGTCACTTGCGTCGCAAACGAGAAAGATACGGTTATCACCAGGATTATGATGGTCAATTGTTGTGAGAGCAGCGCGATGGACCACCAACTCCTTGATTTTCACGAATGCATGTTCGTGTTCAGTGGTCCACACCGGAAATACTTTATTAGATTCCTTCGTTGAGACGCTGAGTGTAGCTCGGCGGCGAGAAATACTCTCAAACCAAACCTAACCAACAACTCAACTTGCGAGTTCTTTTGTTGTGAGAGGGCGGAACTCTGCTACTAGGGCACACAGAAGACACTGGAAACGACACGAAGCTCGAGTCGAAGACAGTAACGCGGCGACGACGGAAAGGGGGATCGGAGCGGCGAAGCCAAGCTCGACGATGCAAACAAAAACGAGTAGGGGATGGGGGATAAAAGTTTATAAAGTGGTAGGTAATCTTTTGGGGTGATCCAGTGATCGCTTTGAGCTCTGTGCTCGACTTGGGTAACTCTTTGGAAACAAAAAGAACTTTTGAAAGGAAAAGAAACTTGGCAAACTTGACTTCTTAGAAACTTTAGAAAAACTTGGGAAACACTTTAAAACTCTTTGGATTCTGCTGTTCTTTTCTGTGACAACTGATGTCCCAGGAGCCTCTACTACGAAGACCTTTACGTCTAAGCAATAAGAAAACTCGAACAGGAAACTGAAAAACTCTTTGAAACTCTTTGAATAAACGCTGTTCTCTTCTGAGACGACTGTTCGTCCCAGGAGCCTCTACTACGAAGACCTTTACGTCTAAGCGGTAAGAAAACTGGAGTAGAGGTACGTAGAGTACAGGCTTATATAGGTGTGAGGAATAATTAGCTAAGGCAGTGCAGTAAATCGCTACAAACAAGTCAACGAGGTCTTGTGATACGGTCGCCGACGGATAGGTATGAGTCAGGGGAGGGGCTAGAACCGGAGACAGGAAGTGGAATCGGACCGGACTATCGGATCGAGAGGTCGGATGGATCGAAGGGTAGGCCTACCTGCTCAGGACTGAGAGACTGTTAGTTGGTCGTCGTAGAAGCAGTCGCCGACATGTAAAACAGGATGAGTAACAAGGAAACCTGCCAGTGAGTTGGTTCTTAAGAAGATATGCCCTTGAATAAGGCCTCGGCGTAGGCTTTCGAAGGCGTGGACATCCCAATTGGTGGTAGTCGTAGTGCTAAGACGACACCGAGTAGGGAGTAGTAGGAGACCCAAAGGGCAAACACGGTAGTTCGAAGACCCTGTCAAAGACGTGGTATCAAGCGCAAAACCGCTTGAGGCGTATTATCTCCCCTATACTTTTCTTTGGACCGTCCTCGGTCATCCTGAGCTACAGTTTTCACTCAGTCATGAGGACACCTGCTGGCAAGCACCGCCGTTTTTCACAGGTTGGTTTTGTCCGGTCTCCGTACAACTCTTCGCATTCTGGGGGATGCGCCGACTAATACCTCGCCGAGTAGCCCAATCCTCCAGGTTGCCTCTGCGAACCGACTGATTGTGGGTGCTGCACTGGCTAGTTCTCGTTGCTCTATCAAGTTCTTCGTCGACGAGTCATGCTCAAGTCTGACTTTCTTTCGTCTCTCAACCCAGGAGGCACCACCGGAAATACCGAAGTCGGTTACCCCTTTTGGTAGTAAACCGAAACCCTGCAAGACAGTGTTCCTGTTTGCTTCTGCCACTTTATAGTCTCTCTTTGGAACTCTCTCCCCGCTTTCAACTCTTGGAGCCGACCGCTACTACGACTCGCCTGCACACTCGCGCAAGTCTGCGACACTGCACTTTCTTTGAGCTTTCCTCTTTAGGTATGTCTTTTAAAACTTTTAGATCCAGAAATGCAGCTATCAACGACATTTCCATAGGTTTGTCTCACCTCCTGGCAAGCTACCAACTCCTTTCAGTAAGTCAAGGAAGGTTTGGGAGTGCCATAAGGCGAGAATTGAAGCAACTGCTGCCGTGTTTACGTAGCAATTGGTTCTTTCTTTTGTTCTTTAATTTCTTGGTAGGCAAAGGGGCCTGTGCGCAATTTCTGCCACATAAAAGGTGCTCCCTTCACCTCCTTGAGTTCTCTTTTGGCCATCGTTTTGACAGGCCCAGTGGGACACACTGTCTCCTCAAACACATCCATTCCTCTTCCCTTCACCTCAACCATCTCACTATTTCCTCGACGACTTCCTCTCCGTGATGAACCTCACCACTTTGGGCCCTCCTGGCTTTGAACTCGTCCTATAGGACTTTCTCTCTTTTCTTTTAAGTGGTCCAGAACATGCCACAGCAGCACTCTCCTCAGCTTCACCTAGGGAGCTTACTGTATGCTGTTTGGAGATTCTTCCAGAGTCGTCGAACTAGTTCCGGGTGGCTTTTACCCATCAACGCTGAAGACGAGATCCCTCTGAAGTGATTCCCTTCAGATTCTCATATTCAGGTCCAACTGCGACCGAGTTGGTCGTCTACTCCAGGTCTGCTCCATAGGAAGTCAATTAATGGATGGTATGGAACCAGTCCATCGTTCTCTCTTGTCTCTGTTAACTCAGCTCATGCTCCAGGGGATCTCCACAGGCATATCCTGGTTCTTGGGACTCCCCAGTATTCGAGCAGAACATCGCTGGTATGTCTCTCTTGATTTCTATTCTCTTGTCAGCGACTCAGCTGAAGGTCCCTCCTCTCTAGATGTACCTCAGCTCAACTATCTTAGAGCTCTAGGATACAACTCTGATGTTTGAGAGGGAGTGGTTCCTGCCCTCCCAGAAGGTTCTCTAGCTGCGCCGATCGTCTCCGTAGCCAAGCACAATCAGTTCGACTCCGACGAAGAAGACCAAAGCAATGTGGACATGCCACCACTTCAGACTCCCCCTGACTCCGAGTCAGATTCTGGTGTTGAGCTCGTCTACTAGGACTTTCTTTTGTTTTTCTTTCACCTGGAGGCGACAAATTCTTGGTCGTCTCCCCTCTACTTTTACAACCTTAGCTCGGTCATAGTGTAGTAGAATGACGATTCTTGACAATGGAGCCACCAGGTCTGATTGGATTCAATATCTCCAACTTCCCTTGGATATTTAAGGCCCAGAGCCACCTTTATGGAGGTCGCCTCCAGCTACACCATGTGTTGCTGTCTCTATTGCATGCCCAGCAGGCACATCAACTATCCAGTGAGAAATCTGATCACCATTCAAGGAACGCTTGCCCTGCACAGGTACTATACAGATACCAAAGCAGCGAAGCTCGCCTCCCAGTAGTTAATCATCTCACTCTGTCTGGAAAGCATCATGACTCTGTGGATCGCTCTAGCAGCTTAGCCTCTCTTTTCTCCGCTTCAGTTGACCCTGAGGCGTTTCTCTTGGTTTCTAGGAGTCTCTAAGACTGTCTCGTAGACACCTGTCCAATTAGCAGTGTGGCGACGACCCATTTCAGGCCAAGGCTAGCAATGCTGTTCTTTTTAGGTTTGATCAAGTGAAGCCTAGTAGACCATCCTACAGGCTCGTAACCAGGTTTTGGATCATGAGCCCCTAATCGCAGACTCTAGTCAGGTGACGACTCTAGCCCTCAGTAGGCGTAGACTAAACACTCTCTTGTCTTCCCCTAGCAGTGTTCTCTTTCTAGAGTACTTCAGCTCTCGAATGGATGCAATCCACTCTACTGCTATTTTCCACCTAGAACAGTCGACTCCAGCCCACCTTACTGTGAAGAGTGCACCTTTGTCATAATCGCATCGCCTAGGGTCAAGGGGTACTTCTGCAAGGTGCAAAAGTCTCCTCCTCATTATCCCAAGGCAACTGATTACTGCTTGAGTAGTCTCTTTTCTTTTTGTCTTTGAGTCTCCGACCATACGCCTCTCCCCTTTACTTCGAAGACGTTGTCCCCAACACCACCAGGGAGCAAGTACAATCCAAAGGGCACCCAAACAGCCTTTTCTCGCAGTTCAAAGCACAAATATCTGTACTTCAACAGCTTTCTCTCTACTCTTTGAAGCGTCGTCGACACCACACACAAGACAGGAAGGACATTGTAGATGTGCGTCGCCAGTCCGCAGTGCAAGTCACCACACTTCAGCGTCGTTCGATCTGTTCGCCTCCCATGAAGTCTTCAACCCCTACTGTTCTTGATCAGTTGACGGCTACCTTTGTGTGACAGGTATAACCAACAACCTTTCTCTTCGATATGCCAGGCTAAGACGAACCCTAAACAGGTCGGCGCCCAAGCTCGAGCTATCGCCACAACCGTTCCTCACAAGCATACTCTCTCAGAGGAGGCTGAAAGCTCTGCTGTGAAGGATGAACGGCTCGGAGAGCTCCACAAACACAAGTCCCCAGGGGATGACACCTAAAGGGTGGATCTCCCCCATACTTTCTTGTGTTTGCTGTCCCCTCTATCTCTTTTAAACTTTTATCAGCCCAAGTGACAACAATCGAACTGGATGCTTTGTAGGCGACCAACACGAAGATGTTATCACACTAGGCCTTTCTTTCGACGACCCCTCGACTCCTTTGTAACGTCCAAGACTGCACACTCTGCTTGTCGACTACCACCAGGAGCACCAGAATCGTCGTCAGGCTGACTCTTATCCAACTCCAATGGAAGAAGATAAAGTCTTGGACAAAGCAGAACCCCTCGGCGACGCAGCGACTGTAGTAGCCCACGCCTCCACTCCACCTAGTGTTGCACCCTCTGAGAAATCCTCTCCTGACTCTGAAATCTTTTTATCGAACTGCGAGACCATCGCAGTCCTTTCTCTGTATTCGACTCTCTCCTCAGATATGCCAGGCTTAGACGAACCCCTTTTCAAGGTCGACGCCCAAGCACAAGCTATCACCAACTCGACTCCTCATAAATGAAACATTGCAACCACAGCTGAAGGCTTTGGGGCAAATCGTCTCATCCCTACAGGAGTCTTCCAAACACAAGGTTCTAAAGGAGCCGACCTTCATTGCCAGTCAGTCCCCTATACTTTCTTGTGCTCGCTTCCACCTCTGACTCTCTTTTCTACAGCTCTAACATCGATTTCCAGTGCCCCAGGATGTCACACACTCTTTCATTCCAATGTCTTCGACATACAGAAAGCGGGTATGTATGACTTGAAAGATGGAGGCGAACAGCGTGCCTCCATCTTTCAATGTCCTCCTGGTGCATATAGCATCAATGCTGAGACAGTTTCACAAGCTACCAGACATTGGGTTCTGGACATGGCCAATGAAGCCACTCATCAATACAAGAGTCGACTCAGCCACTTTATAGCCTAGACGACCCTGCAATGAATCTGAACCACGAGTCGACGCTCTTTGTCTCTTGACACTCTTTGTCTCTTGACACTCTGAACATCTCTCTCTTTCAGACGAAGAAGGGCCAAGCAAAGCACCTTGATACGTGCGTATTCTGCGTCGGCGACCCTCTTCAGTCTTTTCTTTGGGTCTTTGAGCCACGCCTCTACCAAGAATGGCCATTTGTCAGGTTTCTTCACCACCTTTCTCTGGCGACGTTCTTGACATGGCTCTCTTCCCTCAGAGTCGTCGAGTAGCATGAGCGGTGCCACAGAGACTGCTCTGCTACTCTCGTCTCTAAGTCCCAAATTCGAGTCAACCATTGACAATGTTATCAACTCTTTCTCTTCACCAGGTTCGATGAAGTTCCCAAGCTTAACTCGGTCACACTCATCTCTCCCAGCAGGTAAAACTTTGGAGACAGAAGACTGAGAAAAAGAACCGGTCGGCTCCACGCCTTCGACGACAATAGGAATAAAATCTGTTTTTGGTGTTTCTTTCTTTTGGAATGTTTTTGTCTTTTCTGATATTTCTTCTGGTTTTAGGATTTTCTGAAGCAGACCAACCGAAGTACTGTCAAGGCGAAGTTGCAGGTGTGGCTTCTCGGAATAGGGCACCTTCAAGTCGGCGACCCCACTCTCTGGCTCATAACCCTCCTCCAAACCTTGGAGACTCTGAGAATCATCCTCTGCGCCCACTTTCTGAAGGTAGCCCTCAGACTTCAGAACAGAAAGGTTGGTCTCAAAACTCGAAGCCAGGTACGTCTCTAGAGTATACTCTGGAGTTGGTTCATGGATGGCAGCGTCGAATGACGCTTCCATGTACCCACCAACCAATCCCTCCTTTGTAAACCCTCCAGAACGTCTCCCAGACTCCCCACTACTCAACTGTCTCTTCGCCTCTTTTCTTTGGACTTTAAAAGGGGAAAACAACTCGAAATCATCTCTTTCAGCCTCTTGGTATTGCAAAGTGCCATCACTGTCTTGGACATAGACATGAGTAGGAGCTTGGCCAGTCAATGGGCCATCATATACAGCACATTGAAGACCTATAGCTGCTAAGTCCTTCGCCTCAAGGATCTCTTCAGTGACTGACTCTTCTGCGTTCTCTTTTGACATGTCTGAGGTCAGGTCTTCCTCAGAGACATTGTTCTCTACTCCTGATTCACCATCAGACTCCTTTTTGAGCATAGGGGTAGCCTCCTTAACAGGGGTCACCTCGGCTCTAGAGTCTTTGGCTTTCTCTTCCTTCACCACCAGCTGCAATGCCTTCTCCACGAAATCAAACACTCTATTCAGAATGTTATGCTGCTTTGTGGACACTCTTCTCATCGTCAACTTTCTTCTAACTCCTTCTCTAACGCTCTTCGACACAGCCATTAGGTCGTTGACCATTGTACCCACTTCCGCAGAAAGAATCTTCTCCACCATCTTGTCTACGATGGCTTCGTCTTCAATTTCCACTTTAGTATGGTATGCAGGTGTGTAACTCTTTGACCACTTGTTCATCGAAGAGAAGTTCTCATCTTCGCCCCCAGTCTTATACCTATCGGTATTCCAAGACGAAGGCTCAAATCGAACAGTCTTCCCTTCTTTCTCTTTTGCTGCTCCTCCAGCGAACGCAGGTCGTGCAGTAGGTCCAGGTTTGGCCATACTAGTCACGTCTTTGACCCCTTGGAACAGCGCCGCTGGCACTCTCCTCCCATTCACTGTAGGTTCCACCTCTACTCCACCAAACTTCTTTTGTGGAATTTTATATTTATTTGGGTTTTTCTTTTCAACACCATCAGACTCTTCTCTCTTGTCGGCTCTGCCATCCAACGCTTTTGCTGGGGGCTTCGACCCGACTTTCTCTTTTGACTGTATATCAGGATCGTCCTCCGGAGGCTTCTTAGACGGACCAGTCATTGATCGCCTAGTGCCTGCCATCATTGAACTCTCTATTTTCCCTGTTCGTTCGCAGAGCCGACCCCGTTCACAAGGTTCTCCTCAGAGTGGGTAGCGGGTACAAACATCCCAGGATGATCAGGGAGAGGCTGGTACGTAGCAGCTCCGTTCATGAACTGCGACGACACCTGCGCCTGACGATACTGAGCAGTCTCTCTTTCTTTTTCTCTTAGAGCCTCTCTCAGCTCTTCCATCTCGTAGGAGTCTCTTGTATACGCAACATTGACGCTCTGCACGGTAACAGCGACTCCCTGGACATTATTAGCAGCATTGAACTTGTCAAGACGTTCCTTCAACGTCACTCCGGGCTCACCAGCCCCTGGAGGCGTATCACCGCGAACAGTCTTAACGAATTTCCCTTGCATCTGGCATAAGTCTTTGCTAATATACATCGACAGCTCCAGACAATTGGCCAGTACATGACCTTTCACTCCACAAAAGAAGCAATTGTCGTTCGCCGCAGAGTGGGACACGAGTACACTCGCGAGTTACTTGCGCAAGTTTTCCGCAAGTATCAAGTTCAAGAAATCAATACTTGCACTCATCAAATACTTGCGG
This sequence comes from Dendrothele bispora CBS 962.96, assembly GCA_004369135.1. NCBI lineage: Eukaryota > Fungi > Basidiomycota > Agaricomycetes > Agaricales > Dendrothele > Dendrothele bispora. The sequence goes on from ML179672.1 coordinate 48,692, forward strand.
CACAAGTACAAGTACTTGCAAAATACTTGCAAGTAGTGAAAAACTCACGAGTTTTTGCAAGTTTTTGCAAGTACTTGCGAGTTTTTAATCCCAAAATTCATACTTGCACTTGTGGAAATTTTATCTAAGAGTACTTGCTACCTGCGAGTGGGAGTTTCCCACGAGTTTCCCACGAGTGTACTTGCGGGTACCCGCAAGTATTTGGAACTCGTGTCCCACTCTGGTTCGCCGACGGTAGTCTCTGGTTTCCGGCATTGAACTGTGGCTGTGGTGGCGCTGGAGCGCCTCCACCAGGTCTTTGCTGGGCATACTGAGCAGACGCAACTTGGGGCACCGACTGAGGCACATAAGACTGACTATACCCGACAGGAGTCGCTAGCGTCGGCGCCTGGTAAGGGTGCATCTGCCATGACATCTGTTGGAGTTGTCTTTGCCAAGTTGAGTTCTGTTCCTCCATACGATTTCTCCACTCTTTTTCTGACGACTGTTTCAGTGCCAACATCCTCTCTTCGAAATCCTTGCGGGTCTCTTGGAGCTGAGTCGTCGACTTCTTAAACAGCTGTTCATTGTTTTGATTCGAGGTTTTGATTTCAGCCCGAGTCTTGGCGAGGTCGGACTTAATCTGCATAACCTCTTTCTTTACAGCTCTCAACCCATCACTACCAGAGATGACATGATCAGACCTCGAAGCCTGTTCCAATCCGACACCTCCACGGATCGCCGACTGAGGTTTATGCCTAGAGGCGAGCTCCACAGCAGTCTTGATAATGTCATCGCTCAGGTACATGTGCTCTGGGTCCTTCACACCACCTTTCTCATTCTTTATCTCTTTTTCCTAGAGTGAAGAGGCGATCTATGATGCACGCTCTAAAATCAGAGTCGAGTCGCTCTAGGAACAACTCGCCCTTTTCTCTATCAGTGATCTTGTCCTCTGGAAGTCTCTTCACTCCAGAGTCGAAGTACATCCGATACACGCCGAGGCCCCTCTCGTCAGTCTCGGAGATGTCTCTGAATTCTCGGAGACTCTTCCTAAACCTGGCAAGTGTATTCTGGGCTTCCTCGTCGATCTCAGGGTAGTACGTCGCTAACAAGTCTCTGCAAGCTTGGTACGTCTTCACCTCCGTTTTCAACTGGTCAAACAGCATCTTCCACATCCTCCTCACAGCTAGGTCTAAGTACCTCAACAACCATTCAATCTTCATAGCATCGTCGGTGATGTTGCTACGCTTCAGTAGCGTCTCCACCGATTCGATGTACTCAACGACTAGTTCTGGGTCTTTAGCACTTTCTGCAGGAAGGGTAGGAGCGCCTTGGCCTTTTGGCACAGGCATAGCTGGTTTGGCAGACATAGTTGAAGCAGGAACTTCTGGAGACGACGCACCGGGTATTTCTTGGGTAGTAGAAGAAGGAATATTGGATAACTCGGGATTGGTAACAGACAAAAGGACAGGGGGTACCACAGACAAATCGCTGGGCACAGGGGATAAAGGGGTACTAGATTTGCTTGATGTGCTTGTAACAGAAGGGGGTCGACTCGGAATAAATCCGCTGTCAGTCGGAGTAGGGTCTTCGAACGGGGTAGGAGGTGGAGTAGGAGTACACTCCTCGGCAGTGAAGAAGGTAGTCGGAGGCGGAGGGGCAACGTTTAGATTGTTCAGTAGCTGTAGACGACGATGTAGATAGTACGCAACGTCAACTCGAAAGTCTTCGCCTCCCGAGATACTGTGTTGGGTACGACGAGCAAACTGTATAACAGCCTGGTCAACTGCTGCCTGATGGTCTGCGCGCTGCGTCTCGTCTGCGATCTTCTGCAACACTCGTCGATGAACTCGAACCGTCGATAGGAAGGCGTCTACGTCTGAGAGACGACCAGACAGGGGAACTATCCAAGCTGAGGATGATGAAGAAATCTTTAAACAACAGCGACAACCAAAGTTTTGACGTCGGCGACTACTTTTTCAACGACAAGACGATCGCTCCAATAGATCCAATGTGCACACTAATAAACCCTCGGGTGTGGGCTCCAATTTTGAGACGCTGAGTGTAGCTCGGCGGCGAGAAATACTCTCAAACCAAACCTAACCAACAACTCAACTTGTGAGTTCTTTTGTTGTGAGAGGGCGGAACTCTGCTACTAGGGCACAACAGAGGACACTGGAAACGACACGAAGCTCGAGTCGAAGACAGTAACACGGCGACGACGGAAAGGGGGATCGGAGCGGCGAAGCCAAGCTCGACGATGCAAACAAAACGAGTAGGGGATGGGGATAAAAGTTTATAAAGTGGTAGGTAATCTTTTGGGGTGATCCAGTGATCGCTTTGAGCTCTGTGCTCGACTTGGGTAACTCTTTGGGAACAAAACTAGAACTCTTTGAAAGGAAAAGAAACTTGGCAAACTTGGCTTCTTAGAAACTTTAGAAAAACTTGGAAAAACACTTTAAAACTCTTGGGAAAAACTCTTGGATTCTGCTGTTCTTTTCTGTGACAACTGATGTCCCAGGAGCCTCTACTACGAAGACCTTTACGTCTAAGCAATAAGAAAACTCGAACAGGAAACTGAAAAACTCTTTGAAACTCTTTGAATAAACGCTGTTCTCTTCTGAGACGACTGTTTGTCCCAGGAGCCTCTACTACGAAGACCTTTACGTCTAAGCGGTAAGAAAACTGGAGTAGAGGTACGTAGAGTACAGGCTTATATAGGTGTGAGAAATAATTAGCTAAGGCAGTGCAGTAAATCGCTACAAACAAGTCAACGAGGTCTTGTGATACGGTCGCCAACGGATATGTATGAGTCAGGGGAGGGGCTAGAACCGGAGACAGGAAGTGGAATCGGACCGGACTATCGGATCGAGAGGTCGGATGGATCGAAGGGTAGGCCTACCTGCTCAGGACTGAGAGACTGTTAGTTGGTCGTCGTAGAAGCAGTCGCCGACATGTAAAAACTGGATGAGTAACAAGGAAACCTGCCAGTGAGTTGGTTCTTTAAGAAGATATGCCCTTGAATAAGGCCTCGGCGTAGGCTTTCGAAGGTGTGGACATCCCAATGGGTGGTAGTCGTAGTGCTAAGACGACACTGAGTAGGGAGTAGTAGGAGACCCAAAGGGCAAACACGGTAGTTCGAAGACCCTGTCAAAGACGTGGTATCAAGCGCAAAACCGCTTGAGGCGTATTATCGTAGTCAGGGGAGTTAGAATCCGAGAATATTCAGCAAGGTTCTCAAGATATCCCGCGATGAAGCGCACCATACCCAAGAAACGGCGCACTTGAGCTGCAGATTCTGGACGAGGAAAATACAAGACACTGTCACATTTGCCTTGCTGGGCCTCGACACCTTGGCAGGAAATGTGATGGCCCAAGAAATCAATTTCTAATTGAAAAAACTTGCACTTCTTTGGGTTACAATAAAGCTTGTTACTTTTCAAGGCAGACAATATAAGTTCCACATGGCGAGCATGTTCCTCCTCATCCTTAGACCAGATGATAATATCGTCAAGATACACATGGCAAAATTTCCCAATGAAATCACGAAGAGCGGAAGCAACATGCCGTTGGTGTATAGCCGGGGCATTGCGAATGCCCATCGGCATCACCACCCATTCATACAGACCCAAGGGGGTATTAACTGTGGTCAAGGGAATAGATTGTTCATCCAGACGAGTTTGAAAAAACGAATCAGTCATATCCATTTTACCCCAGATCTGACCTTTAGCACAATCAGACAAAATATCCTCAATGCAGGGCAAAGGATGATTATCCGGAACCGTATTACCATTTAAGACGCGAAAATCGTTAACCCATCTAGGTAGTGCAGTAGGATCCGCTTTCGGGATCAGGAAACATGGAGAAGTTGTCGCAGACGCAGAAGGACGGATACGGCTGGCCTCCAGATAACCTTGGATGAGAGTAGACCATGCCTCTTTATACTTGCGAGGGGACGAGTATGCCCGAGCCTGGAAAGTCTGATTTGCATCTTTCAGTTTGATAGAACAAAGGATATCAGTAGGCAAGTCATTGACATGAGGAATCTTATCAAACACTTCAGCATATTTAGACTTGAGAGAGTTCGAGAGAGTATCATAATGAGATATAAGCTCCAGATCTTCCAGTCGCTGCTTCACAGCGGCCACCACATTAACTTCGAGAACATGCTCAGATTTACATAGACTTGGGTTTTGTGCCTGAAAGGCTTTTAATTCATGTAACATATCCAAACGTAATTTACAAATGTCCAGTCTACGAGCCTTAGGAGAACGTCTATCAGGAGGGGGGGGAGGGGAATGAACAACAGGGTTCAGAAGATCAAAACCAGTAGCTTTATCAATTACCGAACAGGACTCATGGTCCACCACAAGTTTATTGTGGGACAAAAATGGCAAACCGAGAATCATAGGTGAACACAGAGAGGGAGAGATGACAGCAAAAACAGTACGAGAAGTCCAGGACCCAGAACGGTCCTCAATGTGAAGCTTGACATATTCATGCAGTGAAAGAGAAGAACTTGAGGACGAAGAATCAGTTGCAAGAGAAATAACTTCAGGTCGATGTAAACGGAAACGACAGAGACCCAAATGGGATACAAGATCATCCCTAATAAGAACCAAATGAGAACCATGGTCAAGCAGCAGGTCAAGATCAACAGGAAACGAAACGTTTGGACCCGATAACCGAGCAGAGAACAGCAAATGCGGAAGAGGAAGCGGAGGCTCAGGACTCACCATACGACGGACATCCGGAATCACAGACTTGGTACGAACAGGAGTTTTAACACCCGACTCATCCATGAGAGGAATACCATCGCGAGCATCATCATCAGAATCAGCATCACGAATCACCGCTGCGACAGGAGCAGGAGAGACATCTCCACGACAAGGTGGAGAATCAGGAGAGTTACTGCGACAGCGAGCACGTTTGGAAGACGGACCAGGAGACGGAGCGCGGTGGTAATCATCTTCATCATACAAAGGAGAACGACGACGAGAGGAACGTCGAGGAGCACGAGGAGACCACAACATGGAACGACGGCGGGAATGGTCATACATGTCCGCATTCGACTGAGTGCGGGAGATGGGGATACCACCCCACAGCGCAGCAACAGCATTGTCAACTCGGCCAGACGACTGCGAAGCGAGGAAGGAATCAATATCATCGACAGCACCGGAGTCTTTGGGTACAACGGCAGCAACGGGGGCAGCGACTTTACGCTTCAAGAGCGCATTGAGCGTAACCGACTTTTTGAAACGGTTAAAGAAATCCGATGCCCAAGAGATGTTGGCGTCAGTCAAGGCACAGTACGGAACCTCGAGAGGAGTCGCCTCAAACTTGCAACTACCGACCTGATGGTCAGTGAAAAAAGTACGGCAGCGGAAACAACATTTACCCTTATGGTACAAGTTGACCTGGCGAGGATCAGACTTGATCTCGGACCATTTTGGAATCGGAAAGTAGTTACTCGACTGATTGGCAGACGGGCGCGAAGAGGTGTTGGTGGAGAACGAGGAACAAGAAGTAGACGAAGAAGAACGAGGAGCGTTATGAGAGAAGGCAGGAGCAAGAGGAGGACGAGACGACGCCGCCGAAGCAGCAGCACGGAGCGCCACTAATTCATCCAGTTCAGGCTGCACAAACTTACGAAAATGGATGTCATGTTTCTTGACCTCCACAAGCCAGTCCTTGTACGGCAATGAGCGTTTAACTCCCATTTTATCCAAATAACGAGTAAAGTCAGGAGTGAAACTCGAATTTAGGGCACCTTGCAAGCCAGCATCGTCCACGGCACTTGCCGTACCAGTCAGAAGTGAATTATAAGCACCCATGGTGTTGAGCAAGACTTCAAAGGAACGTTCTTCGACGGCAGCCTGTTTAGTGGAATAGATGAGACCAAAGACCAGAGACTCCCAATCGTCGCCGAGGACGTGACAGTAAATGGCATGTTTGTATTCGGAAGCATCCAGGGTGAGTAATTTAGAACAATTTGCAGCAAAGAAATGAACACTGCCAGGAGAAGCGAAACAAGAGAAAAATGCATTACGTGCTTTCTGCAAGTCTGTGTCTTTAAATTCTTTGGTGATATAGTAACCTTCGACACAAGCAAAAACGTTAAAGAGATTGAGAGGATCGAGATGATGAGCGTTGATGGTGGGCAGTCTTCCCGCACCATTATTGACCCAAGCGGCAGAAGTGTTATTGGACATTACGGAACGGAGAGAAGAATCAGAGGACGAAGAAGTAACAGAATCAAGAGAGCTTGAATGCGTAGCCGGGACAGAACTTGAGGACAGAGCAGGACCAGAATCCGGTTCAACGTTAGATGTATGCGCAACAGCGGCTATATGCGCGTTTGTTGGAGCGGAGACGACAGAATTGCTTGCTGGTTGATCCTCCACAGTGATAGGAGACAGGTTCTGTTGAGGAGGTTCAGGATTTTGGACTTCCAGTGGAGTCACGGCAGATTGAGTGGTCGCGGGAGCATCCACTTTTCATGGGTTGCGACGCGTGTTCGTCTGAAAGGCAACGGGTGCAGGCATACTTTTAGTGACAGATTAATGAGAATAAACAAGGAACGAGGACGAGTAACGGATAAAATGACAGAAGGTAACTAGTACGAGAATGGAAACGGAAACAAATGTGCAGGAACGAACACGGAAACAAATCGGATCAAGGCAACGGACCACAAGGACACGGAATTAGACGGACGGACACAAGACGGGATCAAAAGAAACCCAGGCACAGAATCAGAACACACGGTTATAACGGGGACTTGACCCGACACGGATCAAAGGCACGACAAGGGACAGTCGGACTTAATACAGACGACAGGAAGGGCAAGACAAAGATAACCACAAAGGCGGGTATAAAAAAATGAAGATACAACGTGTTCGTCACCTCACGGCGAGCGAGGAAAGCTTCAAAAAAAGTGTAAACCCGTCCTCGGGACGGGACACTCAAGGGATTCGGACTCACACAAGGACACAGAAGCTGACACACGTTCTATTCTTGAGCAAGAGGGAAAGAGAGAGAGAAGAAGGTGAAGAGCGTCATGAGATAGCTATCTAAGAGGGAAGAAAGAAGAGAAGAAGAAGGAAGAGACTACATGTCTATGTCTCTATATATGTAGTATGTATGTTGTCACAAAGAGTGAAGACTGGTCCCAACAGACAAAGAGGTTAGGTTTAGCTACAGACAACAGATAACACACCTGGTCCCAACAGACAAAGAGGTCAAGATGGGGAACCAGGTGCTGACAGGACTAGTTATATACAATAAGGCTTCGAGTTCAGGAATCAAGTGAGGCAGTGTGGCTGATGGAATCATAGAACAAAGAAGTGAAACAAGGTAACAACGGAATCACAGAACAACAAGGCAGTGACAGGCATCAGGAATGAAAGATCAAATGAAGTGTCATAGCAAGGAATTCTCCCGAGCTAAGGGATCTGATGGAATGAAATGCAAGACTGTGAGTATGAAGAAATGGCAGCATGTAAGAATGGAAATAAGTGTGCAAAAGGAAATAAAGGCCCCTAAGACCACTGTTCATGACATATGTGTCACATGATCGTGACGTGTCAGGGAAATGGTACGTTTACATTATTGTCCAACCAAAGATATGGTAGCTGACACTTTGACAAAGGCTTTACCAAACATTATGTCAAGGCTTGGACTTGGTCCATTTTGAAGGGGAGTGTTGGATTTCATTTACTCATACTATTACTATACAAGATGGACTCATAGATATCAGTAGATACTTATTAGTATTACATTACTTTCAATTTGTTTACATGTGCAACCCCTATGCACATAGTCACAGTATTTATACTCATGTCGTTACTTATGTCACCTCAGTCGCTCAGGCTTCTCTTTTTGTGCTGAGGTGAGTATCCTTATATTACCTTACAGACATACTGACAGTACAATACTGTACCATTTTGAGGCAATGTTCATTTAGGGTTAGGGTTGGAAATTCCAAAAAACGGACAAATTGAGAAAAAATTAAATCTGGTGTCTGATTTTTTTGATGTGATGTGTGACTGAACATTGCCTTGGAATGGTACAGTAGCTTAACATCTATTTACTCTAGGTATATAATACATTTCATTTAGCTGCTTCTCTTCTTGCACTGAGCTTAACGTCTATTTACTCTAGACTTCTGCCAGTGTCATATTATTATATTCTACACTGAGATGTATTTTAGACCCTGTACTATCCTCCCAATCACAAATCTAACTACATAGAAGGGGTTTTTTCTGAGTCAGTTGGGCACCTTGCTCACAAGGTCTCTGCTGTGTCAATAATCACATGTTTGGTGTTCTGAGTACACAAGTACAAAGTATCCATTGCCTCAAGGTGCAAACACAACCAAATTCCCATGAACAAGGTCTCTGCTGACGCAGTCGGCCCTTTCCCTAGTATATAGTATGAGGTAAATAGGTGCTGATAATGATTCCATTGAGCTACAACATGATTACTCTCAAATCAGCTAAAAATTATCACATCATTTTTCGGACAAAATTATAATTGTCAAGTCACAAATAAGTAAGTGCCAATGTTCAAATGTGAAAGTTACCTGACGCATAGACAATTCGACATGTGCTTATTTTCTTATAGCGGCATGTCAATTGCAAGGTTCCAATAAGTGAAATCGGAAACGAACCACAAATTTCTACTTAAGTTCCGATGCAACCAAATGGGAACTTTTGGTTCACGCTGTTTATGAAGTGAATGGTGGCGCCGAGTGTAGTCCGGAGCCCCACTTACGGTCCGGCTACTGTGTGCCGGGCTTGCAAAATTTTGATTTTGATGCCGAGCTCGGAAGCCCATTTTATTTTGCACAATACTTTTGTAGCCCCTATTTTTGTAGTATTTAAGGCTTAGATGTTTGCAAAGTTGGGTGCATCTGCATCCTTGCTTCCCATCATGTAACAGGACAAATAGGACATTTGTTGAGTGGGAACTCATGCTTGGCCCCTCAAAAAGTAAGTATTCAGGTTGTTCAATCTTTTTTTCTCCTTCTGCATATGCAGTGGCCAGAGCAGCTCATACATATAGATCAAGGTAAACAAATTTTTCTCCTCTTTGAAAAGGATTTTTACTGCAAGGAAAGTACAACACTGTTTTGAGAACTGGATATTGCTTTATGATCTAGAGTATCTTCTTGAACACAAATGAATCCCTCATAGTGGATCTCTTACATAGATCTTCATAACAGATAAAAAATCAGTGTGCCTAACTTGATAAAGGACTATTTCATGCTGCTAACTTAGGATAAAGGACTATCTCATACTGCATAATGTATAGATAAATGACATCTGCATTAAGTATAAATGTATCTTGGTTTAGTAACATTCAACAAGTCAGAAAGTGTTGTATAAGTATACACTGGTGGCAAAAAATAACAACTCCTCCCAGATGAAGAGATATTCCTGGAAATGCATTCTTTTGTTGTCAAAAGCTACTGGCATCGTTAAGACTCACCCACACTGACCATCAGATATCAGAAGGCAAAATAGATGGGAACAGGCCAAACCTTCAATTCTTGTCATGCCGATGCTCAGATTTAATACCATATTTGGTAGGGAGAGTCATCATTTTTCGTTGGTGTACTTCAAAGTTCAGAGTAAATATGTGAGCTTGCCAAAGGTACCGGTGCTTTCCAGCATTGCATGACTTTCGGCAGAGACTGATGCCGGGAATGGAGAATATCCCGTAATTTCAGTTAGCCGTGCCGCCCGGTGGCTGAACACCTATAATAGTATGGCATCACATTGTCAATTGGCACTCTGGCACTATTTTTCTGGGTTCTGATACATTAACCATTCTAAGGGCATAGACTGGAAATGGGTACACTAATGTCATGAACTCGCCGGTCCGCCACCCCGCCACCATACCAGGAGCCACATCGCTTAACCGGGACAACTTATTTCCTATTCCGAAGTGCGATTAGGCACAAGATCATTACTAATCGCACTTCCGAACACGGCATACAACGCGTTAGGGCCGATCTCTTATGTGGCACCGAGACTTGGTTGATCACAGGGGTTGACGGGCGACATAGGGATGATCAGACATTGTAGGTAGCGGAGAGGAGGAGGCATTATTGCTGCTAGGAGTATACTCCTTTACTTTATAGTATATATACCTTGTATAAACATTAGTACTAGTTAGAATCCAATCTTAGTTGTCATAGGACACATTGTTCTATTGATCCTACTTTCCTGGTAGGCGACGACTTGCCTATTTGCACCACTCTCGTTGTCGACTCAGCTCCGAAGGCTGTCTATCTTGCGATTCTCCTTGGTTTCCATACTAGTTCCATTCTTCTAGCTTCTAGGCTCGTAGTCTGAGTCACCAACACTAGGTTCCTGGTTCCTCGTATCCGTGGCTATCGTTATTCGCACGAATCGCAGTCTGATATAGGCGTATATCGATTAGTCGCACTATTCTCAAGGCTTAGAGGGTCAGGTTCCATCGCACGATCACTGTCACTCCCCAACAGGTTGCCTAGGTTAGGCAAGGGTGTATTGCTTTTAGGTCAGGTCGTGACAGTAGATTGGATTCTCCTTACTGTTCAGGAGTGTCGATCGTGCACTGTCGTTGTGTTCCCCTATTTCTCATTCATTGATCGAAGTCTCCCCAACATTCGCTCATCGTTTTACCGGACACATTTATTGTGATTCGCATTCGTTTCTAGTATCAAGTACTCCTATTATAACACGAGACTTGGTGTTCCTTAACGGACGAGTACTTATCCCCTACTCGACTCATTCGCTCTGTATACGAGCACTCATATTCGCTATCGAAATCAAGACTTATACTCTTGGAATCTAGCTCTAGAGACTAAAGGAACCTCTAATGGACCGCGATTTATCTTATGCTGTGGCTATAGGAGCCATTCTCTTGATACTCGCATTTTGGATGACTTGTGCCAAGGCGGCACTACTCGTATTTGTTGCGATTCGCAACCTCATGCAACCTATTCTCGTAGTCGCATATGATTATGCGCTACTCTCTAGAAACTACGTCTTGCATCATATCTTGGTATTCGCATGGAATCGCCGTTTGTTTTCGGCTTTAGATATCCTGCTTCCAAGAATGAGGCAATCACCTATCTCTATCCAATACCGAATCTTACACCAAAAGCTGGTAATCGCATCCGTCATTCATCATTTCCGACAAACATCTACCTTGAAACTGGACCTCATTGAGAGGTATTCCATATCGCAAAAGGATTTGATGCTATCACTCGAGGAAATTCTCAATGAAGAATACTCCGAAGTGTTGCAATGGATCCTTGCGGATCGGAAGAGTGAGGAAGCATTAAACGAGTTATTTCGCAAGCGGAATGTAGTCCAATATGTTAGGACTAAACAGGAAGCGCGTAGAAAAACTGCGAATAATGCTCCCACCCAGTTTGGAGATGGAATCGCACCAAGGGGGATGTCCTATGGAGAATACATGGGAGCCATAGCGGATGAATATAATATTCATTTGGGTCCGCTATCCACTTTGAGGCCCTGGTTTGCAGCCGAACGGATGAAGGTGTTTTGCGATCGAGTTTCGGATCTGGAAAGAAGGTGGTTCGAAGGTACTCTTTTGATGGAGGAATACACCTCGGAGGCTAAAAGGATTAGAGATTTGGTCGATACCCATCTTATGAATGATGGGCACACCACAGATCTAGATTGGATAAAACAACGCCTTTTGAATCTGGAGAATTTGGTGGGAGGTCTAGGCGGATCTGGGAGATTCGTTATGAAGTTGTAGACTGTGCGATTCAGCCAGTACTACTTGCGATTCACGAGAATCGCACATCGGAAGCACTTTGGACTTAGGATTTTGGTTTTAGGACACCCGCGTTGACAGTCGACTTATCCTCCTATGTTGAAACGCCTTGAGCCACGAGCATTGGAGTAGATTCGCGACTTTGGTCTGCTCTTCGGAGCATATGGACCTTTTGGGATATAGATTCAAGGTTGAATCTTACTTTCTCACAGATTGAAACTTTTCACACACGACTTTGGACTACGAGTCGCATTTTGCGACATTCAAGACATGATATATTGGCGACTAAATCGCACAGGAGTACTACGCTACAAGAGATACACAATATTCAGAATGTTCAAGAAGATCTCGACGGACCCGCTTCCGCATTACCTCGATCCGTTTCCGTGTCAATATCGCGCCACCGTTCCGTTGTAGGTGTCAAATTGTTTTCAATGGGCGCGACTGGCATAGGGAAAGTGTTAGTCGCGCGAATCTCAACAACAATGGGCGATACGACTTACCAAAAGGCCTGCGGTGATGGAAAGGAACGAACTTATACCCATCCCACTGATAGGGACGGAGATGGGGTTCGTCCTGTTCTTCCAAAACGCACTTTTGGCCCCTCCATCGACACCCAAGACAGCGTCGGTTCTTCTCAGGCTCCGGATCGTCCCAAGAAAAACACGCAAGTTTGGGATAGGCGCAAACGAACCCCTGTCGCACGCAAAGTTTGCACGGATCGCGTGGAAGGAGATAAATAACACCGGGGGTTCGCGATAACGTGAAGTTGCCTTGTACCCGAGAGAACGACCGATTGGACACAACGGGGGGGGGAGTGGTTGACCTCCACATTTCCATTGGACGAATGTCCATTTGGGGCGCAGCGTAATTAGACACGCGATTCACCCTTTCGGAGATGGAGGGAGGGTGAATTTGTTGATCGTCACTGTTGTTCCACAGAATCGAAGGAAGTAGGTCAGAATCGGTGTAGGAGGGATAGGCGAAGTAGATCGCAGGAGTGTTGCGCAAGGGTTTGGAGACCCAATCACGAATCGCGCCAAGGTCGACGATTTTGGGTTCACCTTTTGCATTCCGGGACGCCTTGGATGCCTTGAAAGCGCCGGGCTTCGGCTTCTTGGCAGACTTGGCCGGCAGTGGTTCCTCGGATGCCTTGCGCTTGGCCGAAGTCTCTTCCGGCTGCGATTCATCACCCGAACTTGACTCGGATGGCGTCGGGTCTCGAGCACGCTGTTTACCCCGCGATTTCGAAGACGGAATGTAAACATATGCGCGATTTTGAACGCGCGGAAGAGATTCAAGAGGGACGGAGAGGATCTTGGGGTCAGGAGGGGACAAAGGACGGATCGGAGGAGGAGAGGACATTCGTACATCCTCATCGTGAGAGGTCGCAACGTTTGCCGAATCGTGCAAAAGAGAACTCGAAATGGCGTTTTGACGCCGAATCGCAGAGTTTAGGCATCCTGCACACGTTTTGTCGTCATGGTTAGGATCGGGGATGTAGGGAGTACGATAAGAAGGAACGGGGAAGTTCGTTTTCAGTTGTTGATAGAAGGGGTCATTCGTATGTTTGTTTCGACCAGGATGCGTCTGTCCATAGAGAAAATCGCCAATGAATCGCGAATCGGTCTTCAACGCGTTGGTCATCTGACGACCATAGTAATTGGCGGGTTCGGTTATGGCGAGCCATTCCACCATTCTCTTCGCGATTTCTAGTTCCAAGACGACCTTTCGACGACGAATCGCATCCGATTTAGGTTGAGGATAGCGACTTTCATCATTGCTGGGATCACCGAAGGGGTTAGGATAAGCAAGTTCCTGCACGACGGGCTTCGCGAGCTTAGGAAGAGATTCGCCGAATGGGATCATAGGGCTGGGTTCGAAAGGCGGGAACTCCGGGTCAATGGGTTGCCAAAGTTCCGATCGAAGGAAGGAATTTGCGATTTCCTTCATCACAGCCTCGGTGCAATAGTAAATCTGCGTTAATTCGTCGTCGCAGTAAACCTCTGCAGCATGGTGGTTGTGAAGGTCGCAAATTATGTCGAAGGTTTGGGCCTGGAAGAAATGGTAAATCGCGGAAAAGAAGGGAGAACCATAGCCACGCACAAAAGCATTAACCCAAGAAATCAAACCCCGAACTCCGTGCATCAACTGGGCATCAGAGATATGGTCGAAAGAAGGAGGGTTGGTTGCACCGGCAGCTTGATATGCGCGATTGTACTGTTGGAAGGCGGCCTGGGCGGCGCTGTCGAATGTTGGAAGAAAATCGCATTCGGTGGCGTTAAGGCCTGCGATTAAATGAGCGCGTATTCGGAAGTTGGCCAAGGCGAAATAATGGCAGAACTCGACGGTCTCTTGAAAGTCACTTCGAGGTCGGGGTACTGGATTGTTTGGGAGTGGTTCTTGGAGTCGTGTTAGGTCGATATCGACGAAGGAAGACGCATTGTGGAAAGATCGCAGAATTTTGGCACATTCCTTGCGTTGCGCGCGGGAAATCGCGTTGGTGGAGGATGAAGTGTTGAAGTTGCTGGCCATAGATGGTGATTGTGGGGGTTCGAGAGAGACGTTTAAAGTGGCACCAATCGATGCAACTTGATATTGGAATTTCTGCCGAGAATTTTCGATCAATTTACGGCATTAATTTTGGTTAAAGTTTGCGAATCTGGAGATTTATTGATTCTCCATTGCAAATCGCATTATTCGAGGACGAATAATTCCTAGAGGGGGGGTAATGTCATGAACTCGCCGGTCCGCCACCCCGCCACCATACCAG